>PVIU01003092.1:0-153824 GCA_004026605.1 Ondatra zibethicus
TACTAGACTTTGTTGACTCCCCATTGGAAGCCTGACCCTCTCTGAGGAGTGGATGGGGGTGGGTGGGGAGCTAGAGAGAGTGGAAGGAGCGGAGGGAGTGGGAACTGGGATTGGCATGTAAGATTTCAATTAAATAATAAAAATAAAATTTATATCCAGCAGACCAAGCCTAAACAAATTACAAGAAATATACCATGGACTGAGAGAGGCATAAACCAAGAGATTATATAAAGAGACCAATTGGGCTATTGAAGCACGATTAGTAAAATCTCAGAAAGAGAAATTAGGGTTCAACCTGAAGACCCAAAAAGCAAAGCAGCCAGCTACTGGTGCTTACCTCAGTCTGAAATGTTGATCCTGCCTCCAGGAATCTCAGAATGAGACTGAGTCTGTGAGCTGTTCCTCTGGTCTTATATTCCCCTCTAGGGCTAGGATTAAAGGCATGCACCATATTTGTATGGCAAACTAGTGTGGCTGCTGGGATTAAAGATCTGTGTTACCACTGCCTAATCTGTAAGGCTGACCAGAGTGGCTGTTTTACTCTCTGATCCTCAGGCAAACTTTATTTATAAAAATAAAAATGAAATGCCCCACAAGTTATTACTAAAGCAAAATTTACCAATGGGAATATAATCAACAAGAACAAAAATACAGCCACATAACAACTATAATCAACACACACATTTCAATAATAACTTTAAATATTAATTGCTTTCTCTAATCAAAGGACACAGACAGAATGGATCAAGAATAAAATCCATTTATCTATTATCTACAAAAAGTTATTCTTAGCTTTAAAAATAGATTATCACCTTAGAATGAAAGGATAGACAAAAGTACTTAAGTCAAATGGGAACAGGAAAAATGCAGGTGTTTCTATCCTAACATCTGCAAAATATTCTTCAAACTAACACTAATCAGAAGCAAGAACAAGAGACACCTCATTCTAATCAAAGGAAGAGTTAATCAAGAAGACCTTAATTTCTTAAACATCTATGCATCAAACTCTGGTACACTCAATTTCATTTAAAATGTACAGCTGAACTTAAAGACACATATTAACGTTAACCAAATAATAGTAGGTCATTAAACAACCCAGTTTCTCCAATAGAAGGACATCTGAACAAAAAAAAAGAAAAATCAGAATTAAATAATATCATATATCTAATGCTCTTAATAGACATTTACAAAGTATTCCACACAAACCCAAAAGGATATACATTCTATTCAGAAGTGTACCAAAGTAACTCTAAAATAGAAAATATGCTGGAGTATAAAACAAATCTTTAGAAACTTCAGAATGACTTAAATAACTTCATGTGTCTTGACAATGTGGTGGTTTGAATGAGAATGACCTTCATAGTCTCATGTGTTTAAATTCTTGGTCCCCAACTAGTAGAGTATTTTGGAAGGATTAGGAGGTGTTGCCTTGTTGGAGGAGGTGTGTCATTTGGGGCAGGCCTTGAGGGTTCAAAGACCCCTGCTATGCCTGGGGGTCTTGTTCTCTCTACCTCCTACTTTCAGTTGAAGATGTAAACTCTTAGCTACTCCTGCAGCCTTGCCTTTGATCTACCATCATGGACTCTAACCCTCTGAAACTGTAAGCGCCAAATTAAATACTGTCTTCTATAAGTTGCCTTCATCGTGATGTTTTATTATCATAACAGAAGTATAATAAAGACAGGTCATAAGGAAATAGAACTTAAACTGACTGCAACAAATTTCTTGCAAAAACATGCGCTTATGAAGATTGAACAACTCATTATTAGATGAAACAAATTTGAAAACCTCTAGAACTAAATGAAAATGCATAGACAATACAGTAAAACATCTGGGACACGTTGAAAACACCCATACTATGGAGATTTACAGTCATAAATGCCTGCATTTTAAAAATCAAAATGGCATAAATAAATGACTTAATGATACACCTAAAAATTTGGAAAATAAGAACAAACAAAACCAAAATTCAGTAGTTAGTAAGAAATAATTAAAATTAGAGAAAATATTGGTAAAATAGAAACATAGAAAGCAGTACAAAGAATCAATAAATCTAAAAGCTTGCATGACCAGGAACTAAAGGCTAGATAGCCCCAGAGACCTAGGGTAGAACCAAACACTAGTCAAAAAATAAAGAAAGAGAGTGGGGGAAGGGAGGAAGGAAAGGAGGGGTGATTCCTAATGATATTTTGCTATACTCATAGTTTCATGTCTTGTCCAATCATCATCAGAAAGGCTTCCTCTGGCAGCAGATGGGAGTGAACTCAGAGACTCACAGCCAGATATTAAATAAAAAGAGAGTCTAAATTGGAGATCTCCATCAGATCCCTCCCGTCCTCCCATCAGAGCTCAGGAAATTCTCCCAGAAGAAGGGGCAAAAAGAATGTAGGACTCGAAGGTACGGAGGGCAACAGGAGAACACAGCCCACTGAATCAACTAAGCAGGGTCCATATGGGTTTAGAGAGTCTGAAGCAGCACACATGGAGCCTGCAGGGTTCTGCACCAGGTCCTCTGCACGTACATTGTATTTGTCAGTTTGGTGTTTTTGTAGGACTTCTCACCATGTGAGCTGGCAAATTTCTGACTCTTCTCCCTGCCTTTGGGACTCTTTTCCTCCTATTGAGCTGCATTGTCCAGGGATATGTGGGATTTTGCCTTGCCTTATTGCATTTTATTTTGTTGTGTTTGGTTGTTGTCTCTTGGAAGTCTGCTCTTTTCTGATAGGAGATGGAAGGGGAGTAGATCAGGGTGAGAGGTGAGGGGGTGAGGGGAGGTCTGAGAAGAGTGGAGGAAAAGGAAGCTGTGGTAGAGATGTGCCATGTGACAGAAGAATTTATTTTCAATGAATAGATGAAATATTGAAATTCATTTTTAAATGTTCAAATAAAATATCTATAAACAGAATGCAGATACACATCAAAAAGATTATAAACCATGACCAAGATTGCTTTATTCCAGGGAGGCAAAGGTGGTTCAGCATATATAAGTCAATAAATGTAATAAATCACATAAATTGACTTAAGGCAAAAATCACACAGGAAAAGCCTATGACAAAATCCAACATTCCTTCATGATAAAAGTCTTAGAGAGAATAGAATTAAAGGAAGCATACTTCAACATAATAAAAGCTATATACAAGAAACCAAAAGTAACCATTATTCTGAGTGGAAAAACTTGAAGCAATCCCACTGAAGTCAGGAATGAACAGGGCCATCCACTATCTCCATTTCTTTTCAATATTATACTTGAAGCACTAGCAAGAAGAATAAGATGAGGAAATTAAAGGGATAGAAGGAATAGGGAAAGGAATCAAACTATTCCTAGATTCAAACGATGTATTTTATATATAATAGATCCCAACAAGTCTACCAGAAAACATCTAGAAAGAACAATTTCAGCAAAGAAGAAGATTTCAGAATCAACTTAGAAAAAACAGTAATTTTACTACAAACCAACAACAAAACCCACATAAAGAGTTCACAGACACATTCTCATTCACATTAGCCTCAAAAAATAAAACAAAATTTCCAGGGGTAAACCTAATCAAGGAGGTGAAAAACCTTCACAAAGAAAACTTTTACATCTCAGAAGCATTAGAGAAAAAAAGACACTAGGAAGTGGAAACACGTAGATGGAAGTTTATGTCCTACCCAGTCCTACAGTCATTCAGTCCCAAAGAAACAGACAGAGGCTTTTTTATTAATTAGAAACTGTTTGACCTATTAGCTTGGGCTTATTATTAACTAGCTCTTACAACTTAAATTAGCCCATAATTCTTGTCTATGTTTAACCATGTGGCTTGGTACCTTTTCTCATTAAGGTATTCTTATCTTGCTTCCTTTGTGTCTGGCTGGTGACTGCATCTCTATCTCTCCTCTTCCCAGAATTCTCTTAGTCTAGTCACTCCACCTATACTTCCTGCCTGGCTACTGGCCAATCAGCATTTTATTAGCCTATATGAATGACAAATCTTTTCAGCATATAAGAACATTATCCCATAGCATTTCCCTTTTTTTCTTTTTAAAACAAGAATTCTGAATCTAATCTTCTTTGTTTATCTTTTTTCCTGACCATTATCCATAACAACTTGTAAACAACATTCTAAACAAAGACAAACATCTATAATTCATTTTTGGGGGGAAGGTGGGTGTAGTTTTCTAGACTACTTCCTTCTGATTGGGGTGCTGATAATCTTTTGGGGACCCAAAGAAAATTTAGGATTATGGTCAAGTACTAACTGGAGTATTATTTTAGGCTGGATCATCTCAATTAGCAGTCTTGAAGCTGTTCTGGATGTAGAATTCAGAGGAAACTGCAACAGAGGTGCTTTAAAATGTTGGATCATCTGGGCTATTCCTTCCTATCAGAGATTTTTCATGGAGTCTTCCTCGATCAAGCCTTATTTTTCTCAACCCAGAATAAATCCACAGTCTCTCATTTTCTAAGGAAACAAAAGCAAAACCTCTTCTCTAAAGTAATATATCTTTTGACTTAAATTTTGAAGTCAAGGCATTTTCAAAATATATAGGTTGGAATAATCCAGAAGCATTTATAATCAAATGTCTTTTAGCAGCTGTTGCTCCTTCTTCAGCTACCAAATAATTCAAAGACAACACAATAACATATAGTATCTAGATTCTCTGTGCATTTTCCATCTTTTGTGGCTTTTTTTAACTCCTTTTTTTTGATTTTTGGGTTTTTGAGACAGGGTTTCTCTGTATATATTTGGCTGTTCTGGATCTCACAATGTAGACCAGGCTGGCCTTGAACTCACAGAGCGGCATGTGCCACCACCTGACTATTTCTGTTTTTCCAAAGGACTTTCTCTATCCTTTTTCTTTTTTCTCCCAAGCCTATGTATATTTTTAAACACACTGTAAAACATGTCTGAATCTCTCTTTACTGTATATCTCTATCCTTCTCTGACCACATGAGTCTTCAATCTGCTAAGTGATATGGCTAAGATTAAAGCTGCAGCTTTGGTGACTGGTTCTACCCCATTCCTTTGCTTTTTGAGAGTCTACCTTCATGGCAGAGGTACTGGCAGGAGCCACATTTATTAACACAACTCCATGGAGTTTCTAGGTCCATGCCAACACCAAGAAGTCTGATGCCAGCTGCTCATAAACACCATTTAAGTGTTTGGTGACAGAGCCTCTTAAAAGAGCTCAAAGATTTTAGCTACTAAGGCTGCATCAGGAAACCTCTCATAAAAGAGCCATGCATCTTCTTGCCACCAGCAAACAGAATCTACCAGAGTAAAAGTGGTTACCAAGAAGCTGCACTTGACTCTGCCCTTGTCTGTCTAGAATCTTTTTTTTTTTAACTTTTTCAGACTTTATGTGGAAATTCCTATCAAAAGTTTGGGTGCTATTATGCAAACAAAGACTGTGCTTTTATCTCCCAGCAGCCCAGACCCAAATAATCATGCAGTAACTTTATTAATTACACCATTGCTTTGCCAATGACTCAGACGTATTCCTAGCTAACTCTTACATCTTAAATTAATTCATTTCTACTAATCTATGTATTGCCATGAGGCTGTGTCTTATGGTAATATTCTGGCATCTTTCTCCTTCAGAGGGTACATAGTGTCCCCTAGACTCTGCCTGCTCTCTCTCTCTCTCTCTCTCTCTATATATATATATATATATATATATATATATGTTCAGACTTCCCACCTGGCTTTACTTTCCTAAGCCATTGGCCAAAACACCTTTATTCATCAGCCAATAAAATTAACACATATACAGAAGGACATCCCACATCAGAAACACATCCCATGTTCATAGAATGATATTATGAAAATAACCATTCTACCAAAATCTATTTAGTGATTCAATGCAATGCCAACCAAAATCCCATATCATTCTTATCCAAAATTAAGTAAAACTATCCCAAAATTCATATGGAACCAGAAAAGACCCCAGATAACCAAAACAATCCTGAGCAGAAAGAACAATACTGGAGAGATCACCATTCCAGATCTCAAGATATATTACCAAATTATAGCAAAAACAATATGTTACACACAGAAAAACAGATATGTAGAAAATTGAATAAAACTGAAAACACAAATATGAATACATATGACATCATCCATTCAATTTTCAACAAAGAGGACAAAAACAGAAATGGGAGAGAAGAGAATTTTTAACAAATAGTATAGAGAAAGCTTTACTTCCACATACAGAAGAATGAAATTATTCTGCTATCTTCCATCCAAAAACTAACTCCAAATGAATCAAACACCTAAATATGAAATCAACAACTGTTACAAGAAAACATGATGCAGGTCTAGAAGAGGATTCTTAAATTTTCTTAAGAATTAAGGCCAATGGTTGACAACTGGGACTTCCCGACACTTAGAAGCTTCTGCACAGATAGAAAATCAATCAAACGAGGAGAAAGCACACAGAATTGGAGAGAATCTCTGCAAGCTATACGTCTAATAGAGAAGGATTAATAGCCAAATTTATAAAAAAAAAAACAACTAAAAACTAAAAAAAAGTCAAAAAAACCCAAGTTACCTATTCAAAAATTGGGCCTGCAATCTGAAAACAATTTTTAAAAGAAGATGAAAATGGCTAAGAAATATCCCCCAAAAATGTTCATCATCCCTAACATTTAAGGAAATGTAAATCAAAACAACTTTGAGATTTCATCTTGCATCAGTCATAATGACAAAAATAAAAAATAATAGACAACAAATGCTGAAGGGGGTGAGGGGAAAAGAGATCTCTCATTTCTTATTTCAAATAATAAATTCAAACTGGTCCAGTTACTCTGTAAGTAAACAAGGAAAGCCCTACTGCTGCTGTAGCAAAATTACTACAAATTTTATTGCTTAAAATATAGAGAATTTATTGTCACATAGCTCTGGAGGAAAGAAATCCAAGATCAGTCTAAATGAATTTAAATCAAGGTATTGACCAACTTGCTTCCTCTTAGAGGCTAAGATAAGATTTATTTCTGTGTCATTTCTAATGTTTAGAGAATTCATGCACACTCTGACTCATGCCCTGCCCACTATGTTCAGGGAGGGCCAGGTAGCATCTCTTCCTCTTGATCCCTTCCTCTGCCTATAATTCCCCTGTCTACCTTTTACAAAGACCTTTGTGATTACAGTGGGTCCATCAGATGCTGTGTTCCTATGGCATAAAAAGTAACATATTCGTATGGTGGTTTAAAGTAGACATTTTTTGGTGGGCTCTTATTCAACCACACATAAACACATGTAGGGTAAGAGTAAGGAAAATAGAGTTCAGAAAAGAGAACAAAACAAGCAAACAAACAAAAAACAAAGAAGCATAGGCCCAAAGCAGAAACCAGGAGGACGTAGGCGTCTCTGATAATGTCTTTTATGATAATGTTAGGAGTGAAAGAGCTTACTATGTGGAGGTGAATGAATAGAAGCTGGGAACCAATAAATATATGCTGACTTTTCAGGTGGAAGACCAGTTACGGCTACTTAGGGCAGAAGACTATAAACAGAAGAAATCCAGAAGCAGAACTTAAATGAATCAAAACTAATACATAGTTCCTACACAAAGTGTTTGAACAAGCAGTGCATCCAAATTAGGCACAATGACCCCAACCGCTGACATTCCTGGTGTTTTTCACTAACTGCTCTCAAGTCTTTTATAGACACTTTAGAAGATTTTGCTATAAAATATATACCTTTAAAGTCAAAGCAGCTATTGAGAGGGAAACCCCTAAAACTAACTCTCTATACTATGTGATACAATAACCAGGAGAAGAAAACATTGTGATTGCTGAGCCTGAGATGCCTCAGGGGATAAAGGTGCTTGCTGCCAAGCCTAATAACCTCAAGATGCATGTGCTAGGAAGAGAGAACTGACTCTTATAAGCTGTGCTTTGACCTCCACCAAAGCGCCTTTATATGCATGTTCCAAATAAATAAATAAAAGGACAACAACTCCAAGGTGCTTTGCCACAACAAGGTCCTTTCCAGATTGACTGTCCTCCTGCTCCATGGTGCCCACCCAGAATGGCATGATCTTGAAGTCCCACTTCCACAAGGACTGGGAGCAGAGAGTATATACATGGTTCAACCAGTTGGCAGGCAATATCCGCAGACTCAAGGCCTGGCAAGCAAAAGTGTGCTGCATTGTGCCTGGTCCCACACACAACCCCATCAGGTCCATGGTGAAGTGCCCGACTATGAGATACCGTACCAGAATCCAAGCAGGCAGGATCTTCAGCCTAAATGAACTCAGGTTGGACCACATCCCTCAGAAAGTGTCCTGGACCATTGACATCTCTGTGGCACCCAAGAGCACAAACAAATCCACTGAATCACTACAGGCCAACATACCACTCCTGAAGGAATACAACTCCAAGCTCATACTTTCTCTCCGAGAAGCCGTCTACTCCAAGAAAGGAGGCAGTTTTGATGAAGAAATCAAACTGTCCTGTAGAGGCATTTCATTGTATTTTAATGAATAAAGCTCGCCTGAAGATCAGAGAGTAAAACAGCCCTACTTGTCAGCCTTACAGACCAGGCAGTGGTGACACACACCTTTAACCCCAGTAGCCACACTAGTTTGCCATAGAAATCAGTGCGTGCCTTTAATCCCAGTGGTGTGCGCCTTTAATCTAAACCCTAGATGCGAGGAAACAGCTCTCAGAATCAGTCTCATTCTGAGATTCCTGGAGGAAGGATCGCCATTTTGGACTGAGGTCGAGGTAAGAGCCAGTGGCTGGCCGCTTGGCTTTTCAGGACTTCAAGTTGACCTCCAGCTTCTCTCTCTGAGTTTTTAATTAACCATGCTTCACTGTCCTCCAGCTGCCAGAACCTGTGATGCTCTTCCATGATGTCTACAGAAAGGAGAAAGCCAGAGTTCTCGTCACAGAAGAGGAGAAGAACCTTAAGGCTTTTGCCAGTTTTGGAATGGCCCATGCCAATGTACTGCTCTTTGATATCCAAGTTAAGGGGCCAAGGAAGCTGCAGAGCAAGATGCTGAGGCCAAAAGGTGCATTGCAATAAGTTTTCAGGAAAGCAAATTAAATAAAAAAATTTTATTAAATCAAAAAGACCTGTGGTTGCTCCCAAAAGTTTGGAGTTCTCTGAATTCTCCAAGTCAGACCATTTGTAAGATCCAACCTGCAAACTACTGCTACAAAAGAATCATTAGTGTCTGAAAGACAAGAGGCAAACTCAAGACCAAGATGTGTGGCATGGATAAAAAGGTCTCTCTCATCACATGTTCTGGGAGCATAGAACCTAACTAGTCTGTCTTCAATCTTGATTCACCAAATTCATCTGCCTTGGTGCCAAGATAATCTTCTTGAAACACATATCTAACCATCGTAAGCCCTAGTAACTCTCTAAGTCTATAAACTAAAATACAACCTCAATTTAGTAAAAATAAACCCTAAATTTAAGGTTTTACATACCCTTATAGCCTGATCTCCTACATCGCTTTCTTCAATAAGCTAAGCATTTCTGCTTAAATGAATGTCTCATGCTTTAAGATATGTTTTTTTTTATTTTCATACAATATTCTTTGATACTGGGGAAAAGAAGAAAGGAGAAAGGGAGGGTAAGGAAAAGTGGAAGGTACAGAAAAGCCTGCTTATTCATTAGTTAATTCTCTGGTTTTATGGGGTTTTTTGTTCATCTATTTATTTTACATCCTGGCTGTAGTCTCCTCCCCGTGCCCCCCATCCAGTTCCTCTCCCCACCTCTTCTCCCACCCCAGTCCTGTACAATAAAAAAATTCCAGACCTATCACCATCCCTGATTTCAAGCTCTACTACAGAGCTATAGTAATAAAAACCACATGGTATTGCATAAAAGCAGACAGGTGGATCAATGGGATCAAATCAAAGACCCAAATGTAAATCCACATACCTATGGGTACCTGATTTTTTATTAGGAAGTCAAAACCACACAATGGAAAAAAGAAAGCATCTTCAACAAATGATGCTGATCGATCTGGATGCATATAGAAAATACAAAATACAAATAGATTCATAATTATCACAATGCACAAAACTCAATCCAAATGGATCAAGCCTTCAACATAAATGCAGATGCACAGAACCTAATAGAAGAGAAAGTAGGAAATAATCTCAAACACATTGGCACAGGAGACAACTTCCTGAACAGAGCACCAATAGCACAGGCACGAAGAACAACAGTTATTAAATGGAACCTCATGAAATTGAAAAATTTCTGAAAGACAACGGACACAGTCATCAGGACAAATCAGCAGCCTACAGAACAGGAAAAGAGCTTTCCTCTTAACACTGCTTTCACTGAGTCCCATAAATTTGAATATGTTGTGTGGTCATTCTCATTGAATCTTAGGAAGTCTTTAATTTCTTCCTTCATTTCTTCCTTTACCCATTGATGATTCAGGTGAGCATTATTCAATTTCCATGTGTTTATAGGCTTTCTGAAATTAGTGTTGGTTTTGAATTCTAACTTTAAGCCTTGGTGATCCAATAAGATACATGGAGTTATTTTAATTTTTTTGTATCTCTTGAGGTTTGCTTTGTTACCGAGTATATGGTCAATATTTGAGAAGCTTCCAGAATCTCACATTTCACAGAGAGCTGATTTCCAAAATATATAAAGACCTCAAGAAACTAGATATCAATAAACCAAATAATCAAATTTAAAAATGAGGTACAGATCTAAACAGAGAATTATCAACATAAGAATCTTAAATGGCTGAGAAATACTTAAGGATGTGTTCATCATCCTTAGCCACCAGGGAAATGCAAATCAAAAGGACTCTGAGATACCATCTTACACCTGTTAGAAGGGCCAAAATCAAAAACATAAGCAACAGCTCATGCTAGAAAGGATGTGGAGCAAGGAGAACACTTCTCCATTGCTGGTGGGAGTGCAAACTTGTACAGAGACTTTGGAAGTCAATGTGATGGTTTTTCAGAAAACTAGGAATCAACCTATCACAAGAACCAGTTATACCACTTTTGTACTTATACACAAAGGGTACTCAAACATACCACAAGGACATATGCTCAACTATGTTCATAGCAGCTTTATTTGTAATAGTCAGAACCTGGAAACAACATAGATGTCCCTTAACTGAAGAATGGATAAAGAAAATGTGGTACATTTACACAATGAAGTATTATAAACCTGTTAAAAACAAGGACAACAAGAAATTTGAAGGTAAATAGATGGTGCTAGAAAAAAAAAATCCTGTGTGAAGTAACCCAGACCAAGAAAGACAAACATGATATGTGCTTATTAGTTAATTCTAATATCAGTCACTCAGCACAGACTTCCTGAAGTTAGCTCAACAAGGAACTGTGTTCTTGTTATGTAACATTCCCATTGATAACATCACATAGAAAAAATGTTCTCAGTGTACAGAAAAGGCAAACCTAAGCCATGACAGGGTCACTTTCCAATGAGTTCATATGAGGTCATTGCACAGCAGGGGCCATTATAGATATTGTTTACAAGTATTGCCTGTCAATCAAAATCAATTTTGAATCTTTGTTAAAGAAAAACTCGGTAGTCCTAATATCCCCTGTAGAGTAGAACGTTTGAGGAGGGGGCACTTACTTACGCTTCTCAGCTGATTCTGATGCAGGCGCGTAGATGAACAGTAGTAGGCTATTGCCACCACAGAGGTAGAACTGGCTACTTCTGGTAAAGGGAGTTGTGGAATCAAACCCGTAAGAGAAGCTCTCAGCCAGAACACGGCAGGCAGCCAGGGTTCCAACTATACAGGCTGGGACTTTGTGGGGTAGCAAAGAGTTGAAGCTGGCAATCCAAACTGGAAGTTCCTTTACCTGAACTACAACACATCACAACTGGATGGAGACTAGGGTTTATTGAGGAATCAATGACTCCTGGGCCTGCCTTCCAGACATGCTGGAAATAAGATGTGTTTGAGATCTCACCAAATGAAGTGTCCCACATTCAACCACAAGGCATCATTGGGAAATTGTGTGGGGCCTCAATTCAGATCTACTGAATCAGGATCGGAATTTTAACCAGATCACCAAATAACCAAAAGTCCACAGTGAAATCTGAGATGCACCAAAGCCTGGTTCTGGATTTCCTGGTCTGGGTGGAAGAAATCTAACGGCAAGAAACCGTGAGCAGTTTGTGGTCACTCAATTCAGTGTCGCCACCCTAAATAAGCTAGCGATCTATATGCTTTAGCTGCTTTCATCTGTTGCATCTCTGTGTTAAAGTTCCAAGAATCCCTGTGACAGGATGCCCTGTGCAGCATGCTTCCCCAATTGAAATGTTCTACATATTATAAAGAAGCAAAACACATCATACCCACTAAGAAAAAACAAAACAATGTTTTCTTTGACTCTGTTGAAGTCACTTTCAGAAGTTACAGGTGATGACAAGTTAGAAGACTCCTGGAGATATGGCTTCCCCCATGTTGCTCTTTTCAGCAGGACCTGTAACTGCAAGGATCATGCGATCCTTCAGACTGAGCCCTTTGACAAAGCCGCCTCCAGCAGCTAGGACCACAGGAATGACGCACTGTGTCTACCTACTTTTTACTTAAGTCATTTTCAAATGTAGAGAAAACCACATTTTCATTTGGCATCTCATTTTTTTTAAACCCTATGCTTGCTTTTACTGCTTTGCAATTCAACTTTCTTTTTAAAAACCTTGCATTTCAATTTCCAGATGCCAATTTTTACTAAGGATTCTAATACACAAGTTTGAGAAATGAGTAAAAATTATAGACAGATTAATGATAATGATGCTTTACTAGTAAATATTAAACATAAGTCTTCAAAAATACACTAGTTTAATAAACAATAAGCTCTTAAAAGAGTTCCATTAAAAATGCCTAGTTAGTTGCTAAACTTTTAAAATGGTAATCTGTGAAATGTTTTCCTGAAGTTTGTATACATTTCTAAAGTATTGCTAATGTTTGTGAATAGTTCATAAAAGTATAAAATTTAGGACAGAACATTCAAAAAATGAACTCCAGCTGACAAGTCTAAGAAATTTCAAAGTGGCACTGACAATTCCAATCTACTTCCTTTCATGCCCAGATTCACTTAATATCTCATTTGATTCTCAAGCTTGCCTTCAGATGCAATTGGAACAAAACCATCAGAAAGCTCCATCTCCATTTGGGCATGTAACCCTTTTACAAACACAATCACAGCCAAACACCATTGTAACCTGATTTGCATTTGCACTAACTAAATTACAAAGCACACCGAGAGTGCCTGCTCTGCATACCGCAGACTTGTTAGGGGGATATACTGCGGTGCTTCTGTGAACACTAATTAAAAAGGTTTTATCTCCCCCTCCCACTCCAGTCCACTGAAATCGTACAAATGTCTTTCCTGCTACAACTTTGCTCACAAACAGTTTTCAGACATGTGATCGGAGCCAGGCAACTAGTGAAGGTAACGTGATTCTGTCTCCTCGGTGGACAAGCTCTAGAGACGAAGTTTTCGCCTAAACTTTGCGCTGCCTTCCCTTTGTTATTTTGTGTTGTGCAACGTTGGCATTATCCAGCTGTGGACTTTTATCTGTGAATATCTAAATCCTGTCTTGTGGAAAACTAATTACTGAACCACTGAGAGCTTCATAATGTCCTGCATTTAAGTCCTGAGCATCATACATAATGCATAGGCAGCAGTCCCTGCACTCTGATTACAGAACACTGTCATTAAGTGAGCAAATTAAAGATGTGAATAATTCACTGGCTGCGCTTATTGTCAGCACTGCATTGTGAAATTAGAATTTCTAATAAGTACTGCAATTTTTTTAACCCAATTAACACAGAGAACATCTTGAGACTGATTAGTACAATAAAAATTATTACCTTATTCTTTTGCTTCACAACAGCCAAATTAAATACTGTACTTAATTATGCAGCATTCATTCCTTCCCTACCAAAAAAAAATCCTATCATTTTAATAAGAGCTCTAATATTTGTAGATGAGCTAAAAATGTAACATATGCATCTGTAGCTCACTGTCTTTTTGCAAAGTTTTTAGGAGTCTGAGCAGCACAATTGTCACCAGTGGTGGGTGGTGATGGCATCAGTGTGTTCTTAAAACAAACATTTTCCCTAAAAACAAACAGCATGTACATCATTGACAAAGTAAGCAACCTCTAGGAATTGAGTTAAATCTATTAAACCCCTGTTTTTTCTTAACTCTTTAGATGCAGATTAACATGGATTTGCCCCCACCACACTGTGGTTGACGATGAAATACATATTTAAGAAATATAATTGACTTAGGAAAATGACCAAGTATCTGAAGCTGCGGGTCTTACCTTGGATGTTCATTTGGCAAACAGGGATCTGTCTGACTCCTGTCAGGCAAGTAGGAAAGTCCAGTTTATGCTCGGCACGATGATCCTACGCAGAGAGTGTCTGCTGCCATATTAAATAAAGAAAATGATCATTTAAACCGAGGCTTTTGTCTCTCAATATTTCCTCCTGCTGTCCTTTTCGAATCAAAGCCCAGAAAAGCAGGCACATCTGGTGGCAGTCCCTGCCCCTGACCGCAGCAGCCTCTGGAGAACCCCCCCTTCCTTTTCAGCTCCTCTGCATCCCTTCCTGGGTAACTTCACCCCCCTAAAATAGGGGAAAGAACGATGGCATTGCAGGCAGAATATGAGATTGTTTGCTCAGCTTCTGCAGCCACCTCCTTCCTGTCTAGATATTTTACAGAAAGGGAATGAGAGGGAGGAACAGCGAAGGTGCTCTGAAAATCAGTCAGACACAATGCAATAGGGAGATGGAGAGGAGGGAAAGGAGAGAGAGAAGGGGGTGGCTGTCAGTGCAGATAAATCTGCATATGGAAATTAGGGTTATCCTGGGTACAGTTTTATTTAACTATGATCTACTGTTTTTTAAATTAGACCAGAATTTTAGCAAAGAAATAAAAGTGAGTCTTGAAAACAGACTAACTTCTAATTCAATAGACTTAAAATTTCACTACACCTGCAAATAGGCAATGCAGAAGTTGTAGGAAAAAATAAATGGAACAAAATACAGAGTGTGTCTTCAGTTATTATGCTTAAAATGAAAACAAAGATAGCAACACCACCAAGTAAAAAATAAATGGAAATTAGGATTAGTAATGGAAAGAATTACAAGAAAGAAAAGAGAGAGAAAGAGACAGAAAAGAAAAGCAGTCCTGGGCTAGTTTTCATAAAATATTCCCCTTAAAATAATGCAGGAGTCTAGGGAAAGACACTGTCTAAATTGGATAATTGTCATTATGTGTGGAAACAAATAGTAAAACATTCTGATGCCTTACTATCAGATATCACACGTTTTCCTTCCTCAGTGAAGTTCCGTCTTGTATCTCTGACCCAAGCAAGGTACAATGCATCTGGCCATAATCTGTCTGAAAACGTCCTGGTTCTAAACACATTTGGGGTGTTAAGAAAAAACAATGAAGTCCAGGAACAGAGCTATCACAGAGAGCTGACTAGTGAACCCAGAAATGAGTACTCTACCAGACACAGAGCAGAAAATATTTACCCAGAAAATAGTACACTCTGAGGGTGTGATGTGAGAGGTGGATTGGCAACATGGACATGTTAACTCTTCTATTAAACGTTTATCCAGTAACTATCACATGGCTGACATTGTGCTAAGAAGACTTAAGATAAACACTGAATGATTCCTGATCTCTAGAGCCTAGAATTCAATGGAAAAAATAAGCTTAAGATAACAGTGGTTCCTCTGAGTTAAAACACTCACTTCTGGAAGAAGGCTAAAAAGTCACAAGAAACTTAAAAGTCATAAAAAGAGCATAAAGTTGCAAGAAACCATGAAGCCCTTCTCAGCACTGCAAGAGTCAATACACTGGGGAGAGGCGATGCCCTGGAAGGAAACTGACTCCACGTTGTGCATGAGCTACACAACTCATGCAAAGGAAGCAGACTTTGCTGTGGACGTTTTTGCAGAGTAGCTACCTTTGAGTCACCCAAACCTCCATAGATAATCCCAGTGAAGTCTGGTTCACTGAGCTAGACTAGCTGGGATCATTTCTCCGGTCTATTGTCGATGCCTTAGACAGGGTGAATAGACATTGTTCCTGTCTCCCTAGGAAAAGTCACAACAGGTGGTGTGGATTTATGTGTGAAAGGGTTGAGATAGCCCTGACTTGGGCATTACAGGCAGATGTTAGTGCCCTGAGGACTAGTTCCCCAGTTATTGGTCTGATTAGATCCCCTCAAGCCCAGATCACATACCTTAAGCGAGTTACTTTGTGCATATGATCCTTAATATCTTCAACTATAAAAATAATGGTGATTCCTGCTATTAAAATATGGACCTGAGGCTGGGGGAATGGTTTAGTGGGTAAAAATCTTACTGCAAAAGCAAGAGACCCTGTAAAAACAGAGCATAGCATGGGTGGCGACAGGGGATCCCAAAGCTGCCTGGAGGCCTCGCATGTCTGAAATGGAGAGCTCCGGGTTCCATCAGAGATTCCATCTCCACAAGGGAGGTGAAGAATAATAGAGGAAGACAGCTGATGCAAACCTCTGGTGTCCACACACGCTCCTGCATGCACCTGCATATACGCAGGCTCACACCCCTGTACATCCCACATATAAACAAACAAATATGAATAAATAAAGACTTATATAAAAATAATGAAAGAAGGTCTTTTATCTGGATCATTCTAATTGATCAAAAAACTGAGAATCACAAATGAGTTCTCAATAGATAGAGCATCTCCTCTGGCAGAGCTCTGCAAATCCTTCCCCGATGTCTGCACACAAAATTTAGTGACTTCTGCTACAACCCATTGCTGGCCACTACACTCTCTTACTGTAATTTTCAACCACTCTTGTTCTACAGCAGTGGTTCACAACTTAAAGCTAGTCCATATCACCATAGAAGAAGATAGGATTGTCTGGAGATACTGATTTTCAGAACCACATGAGAAAAGTCACTACTGGCATCTAATGGACAGAGGCCAGAGATGCTGCCAAACACTCTGCAAATTTGTTCCAAAGAAGACTGCTGCCTGAGATGATCAAGACTCACAGAATTTTCCAATCAGGACTTGACCATAATTCTAAATTTTCCATAGGTCCCCATAAGATTATAAGCACCCCCACTCAGCAGGAAGTATCATGAAAAACAATGCCCACATTCCCAAAAAATGGACTATGGATATTTTCCTTTGTTTAGAATGTTGGTTACAAATTGTTATGGATAATGGTCAGGAAAAAAGCTAAACATTTCAGAGTTTTGACAAAAAAGGAGGGGGAGTGCTGTGGGACAATGGTCTTTTATCCTGTCACTTGTATTATTTTTAATAAAATGCTGATTGGCCAGTAGCCAGAAAGAAAGTAAAGGCAGGGTGACCAGGCAGGAAGTAGAGGCGTGGCATCAAGAATTCTGGGAAGAGGGAAGCGCACTCTGGAGTCATGACCTAGCCTCAGAGGAAGCAAGGCATGACTGCCTTGCTGAAAAAGGTACCAAGCTACGGGGCTAACATAGACAAGAATAATGGGCTAATATAAGTTATTGGAGTTAATAAGAAGTCTGAGCTACTAGGCCAATCAGTTTATAACTAAAAAAAAAAAGAAAAAAGAAATTGACACTTGGGGGCTTCAGAGAAAAGAATGACTCTAGGATATTAGCAAAAAGAGTCTGAAGAATTTGCAATGGAAAAAGGTAAGAAGCACCAGTGAAACAAACAAATCAAAACTAAACAGTTTATTATATTTCCTTTATTATTGCCTCTCTCTCTTTCTCTCTCTCTCTATCTCTTTCTCTCACTCTCTCTCACTCTCTCTCCTTCTCTCTCTCTCTCTGTGTGCCATGTGTATTGAGGTCAGGAGACAACTTTTAAGAGTCAGTTCTCTCTTTCCACTGAGGGTTCCAGGAATGGACCTCAGGCTTGCTCAAAAGCTCTTTCATCTGCTGGCATTTTCCTTGTCCCAAATGATTAAAAACTTTCAATGTATATTGATAGGAGTCTGTGAAAGGGACAGAGAAACCACATGAAAGAGCTCCCAGTGGCTATCACTGAAACTATTTGTCAATAAGATGTTCAGAGTAGCATGGGGTTACAGATGAAAATATAGCAAGAATGACCAATTAAACTGGACTAACGCTAAATAATAGAGATGGAGGAGGCTCAAGGTACAATCCTCAGCACTGAAAAAACAAATGAGGAAAGAAGAAAAATGAGGGTAAATAGATGGAGGAAAAGAGGCATTATTATTAAAGAATAACTCCTGTCTCATTTCATTATATTAACATTAAACTCACTAATGCAGAGAGACAGGTGAACGGATCCTGAAGGTAAGCTTCTTAGGTTTGAATGCAAGCTTTGTCTTCCATTAGTTGGCTCATAGATTGTCAGACAGGTAAGTAGATAAAAAGGTGATAGATAGATAGATAGATAGATAGATAGATAGATAGATAGATAGATAAATAGAGAGAGAGAGACTTGCAAAATACTATCTATATTATCAGTGTATCAAGAAGGTTGATTAAATGAACTGAGAGATTTAAGGCACATATAACAGTGTAAAGTATTTCCAAGTGATATATAGTTAGTTACAGATAGGCATCTGTTCTAGTTTTATTTTTGTGGCTGTGACAGAAACACAACTTGAGGAAGAGGTTTATTTGGTTTACACCTGCTAGATCACAGTCTGTCATTGAGGGAAGTCAAGATGCAAAACTCAAACCAGAGCTGAAATATGGAGGGACACCATTTATTGGCTAACTTTCCATGACTTGCTCAGCTTCCTTTCCTATTCAAACCAGGGCCACCTGCCCAGGCTGGCAAACCCATAGTAAGATGCCCCCTAATTAGTCATTAAAATATATCCTATAGACAAGCCCATAGGACAAGCTGATGGAAGATATTCCCCAATTGAGGTTCCCTCTTCCTAGGTGACTGTAGTTTGTGTGAAGTTGACAAAACTCTCAACACAGGGAGGAAAGGATTTATTTGGCTTGCACTTCCAGGTCATAGTCTATTATTGAGGAGAGTCAAAGCAGAAACTCAAGTTGAAGCTTGAAGTACAACCCATGAAGGTTACTGTCTTGCTCACTCATGGGCTTGTGCTTAGCTAGCTTTCTTATACAGCCCAGGACCACTTGCCACCCACATGATCTGGGCTTTCCTGCAACAATTAAGAATCAAGTCTCTTACCACTGCAGCCAAAGTGTTTTTGTAACAAGAGCTGTTTACCTCCTCTGCTCAGAATCACCCAGTGGTTTACCGTGGTGCGAGTCAAGGAGAGTCATCTGGGGCTGACCCCCTCTAGTCCCACTTCCCCGTCTCACTTCCATTGCTTCATCAAGAAACCTTGCTTTTATTCACTCAGTGCATGCTCTGCAGAGATTGCTTTGGCTGATTCTTTCTTGCAGCCAAATCTCAGCTAAAATGTCCCCTAATAGATAAGATTTCTGTGGGCCTTCTAATATAAAATGTCAATGGATTGTCTAAGTCATCATGTTTTTTAAATCGCTGCCATCACTTTATTTCATGCTTGTTTCTAGCACATTCCCTGGAAGTGTGCCTCACATATTTACAGCTCTATTCTAACTCGTAAACACTTGTTGTTTAGTAGATGCCAAAAAAGTTTTGTTGAATATAGATATATAAATATGTGGATACACACACAAATATATATATATGTATATATATATATATTCTCAGCAAATTGTAGAGTCAAAAAATGCCCTGTACGTCTGTGTTTTCTTAATTCACATGTTCTCATCGCTACCCAGTTTTACTATGGTATTTGTTTCATGGTATGCCCCTCAAGCAGGATAATACCTGGCTACCATTTAGATTTTGCCTTCTTAAAGTTCTTTCATGGATGCACAATCTCAGTTGTCTCTTTTGGAAATGATGAAATAATTGTAGCTATTAGAGTCTAGTTTTTCTGTTAGATATTTTTACTAAGAGAGCATCTTTTTGTTGTTTGTTTGTTTTTGTTTTCTGGAGACAGGGTTTGCTCTTTGTAACAGCCCCAGCTCTTTCAATCCAGACTGGCCTCAAACTCACAGAGATCCACCTGCCTCTGCTTCCCGAGTGCTGGGATTAAAGGTGTGTGCCACCACCCCCTGGCTAAAAATGTGTAGACCAGGCTGTCTTTGAACTCATGACCCTCCTGCCTCCCTCTCCTTCAGCAAATACTACCAGCATGTGCCACCACAACCAGCTTGGAGAGCATCTTAGTGGGCTTCCAGATCACAGTCAGTGAGGGAAGGCAGGACAGAAATGCAAGGCAGGAACCTGGAGGCAGGACCTCAGCAGAGACCACAAGGAATGATGCTTACTGAGTTGATTCCTCTGGTCTGCTCAGCTACAATACTTATACAGCCAGGCCCACCTAACTAGTGATGGTGCTGTCAATAACGGGTTGGGCCATCCTGCATCAACTAGCAATTAAGAAAACATCCCATAAATGTGTCTGTAGGTCAATGTGATGGAGGCAACTTCTTAACTGAGATTACTTAGATGATTCTAGTTTGGGTCAAATTGAGAAAAAATAACATAAACTTTTTCAGTAAATGGCCCAGTACTAAGTGATTTTGACTTCACGGACAACACATTCTTTGTTGCAAGTCATCAGTCTAGCATTGTACCAAGAAAGCAACCATAAATATCACTCTAATCAAGAGGTTTGGCTGTGCTTCAATAAAACTGGAGGGCAGGCTAGATTAGGCTCTTCCATCTGATATAAATTGCTCCCTTTCTAGACAACACAGACTAATGTGAAATCCCAGAGTGATTGTATGACTTGCTTGAGATCCAACCCAAATTACTAAAGAAATTTACTTTAGCTGGAGTGATCAAAGAAGGCTTCTGTGAAAGGCTTAATTCTGTAACTTAATGCTATGAGACAACAGATTGGTGAATATCGCCAAGTGGCTATTTCCAGGCTTGAGGAACATTAGGCTAGACTCCTCCCTCACAATAAAAGGCTTGTATAGCCAGGCAATGGTGGCGCATGCCTTTAATCCCAGCATTCCGGAGACAGAGGCAGGCAGATCTCTGAGTTCATGGCCAGCCTGGTCTAAAAGAGCTAGTTCCAGGATAGGCACCAAAGCTACGCAGAGAAACTCTGTCTCCAAAAACAAAAAGCAAAAACAAACAAACAAAAAAGGCTTGTATAGTCAATGACTATGCAAGGCCCCAAAACCCCAACTACTAGTCAGTAGAATTGGACCTAAGTTATATCTCTGGATCTAGGAGGTATGACATATCAAACTGCCTGGATCAATGGATAACTGTGTGGCCTGGTTTCAGGTTATTGTGCAGCAGGAGACTTTCTATTTGGTCTGCTGAGACACCTCCACCTGCTTCATGTCTGAGGACCTGAGTTTGAACCCTGGAACTGCTGTAAAAAAAAGCCAGGGAGGGGGTGTGAATCTGTAACCCCATTTCTTCACGATGGGTGCCCAAAACAGAAGCATCTTCCTAAAGTTCACAGAGCGACTAGCCTGGAGCTCACAGCCCAACAGACACAAGCCTCAACACAGTGGAAGACAGAAGCTACTCCCTAAAATTGTCCTCGACTGTATTCTGTTAATCCCACTGGCAAGAATAAGACCACTACCACAACGTGAGCCAAGTTTGAGGAACACGTGGTTTTTCTTAGGATGTATGCAAGAGCTGGCCACCAACTGCCTCCTACATTGGGTTAAAGAGAGCAATCCCAAACCCATTTTCTGGGCCCCCTTTAAGGAGTAAAATCATGAGATTTACAGAAGAGAGGCAATGGGGTAATACGTAAATACAAAAAAACAATCTCAAGAAACATCATGTGGTCACCATGTAATTAGGGAGAATTCCAGAGGGTCAAGGAGGGACAGGGAGGGTAAGGGTATTCTCAAAAACAAGTAAGGTCATAAATTGATGAAGATCAGGTTCCAGGAAATAGAGAGCAACTCAGCTCTTACAGTAAACAGAAACTTATTTTTAACAATGTAGCATAATGGCTCCTGCCTTCAAAATGGAGTCAGGCAGCTTCCTCAACACAATCATGCTCCATTGTGTTTGTACACACACACACAGACACACACACACACACACAGAGAAAGAGAGAGAGAGAGAGAGAGAGAGAGAGAGAGAGAGAGAGAGAGAGAGAGAGAGATTAAAACATTTTTTAAATAACTTGAACATTGCATTGTGAATTCCTGTAATGGGTCCATCCCAATGGGTCTCTGAATCACCTGGACAGAAAAATTCCAGAGGTTTCAGAGCTAGTGTAAAACCTGCTTAAACTATGTATCAAGACAATAGTCTCTGGCTATTGTTCAGTCCTCTCTTTAGACACGTGAGACCCCTTGAGAGTCCTTCCCTTTACAAAATAATAAGTTCTGCCCATCTCCAGCAGTACATCCTATGTATCTCACTCCAGTTCCATAGACAGAGATTACAAAGAATAGGAAGATGAGCAGAGACCAGAGTCAGAGTCCAGGGATAATGGGAGCAATGGCACCAGTTGTTTCTTGTGCCTGTCTTACCTGTCCTCTAAGATTGCTTAGGTTTGCTTGTGGCCATCCAGAATAAATATCATCTTTCCTGTCTTCCCTAACTTGTGAATGTGAGATTGAGTGCAGGCCAGATACAGTATTGTTCCTGACACGCAACACTGTCAGGAGAAACATCTTTTTTTTTCTTGTTAAGCAACAGTTAACACTGAGTTTTTTGCCACTTGCAGTTTTTCTCAGCTCAAATTATTATGCAAAGTTATGTTGAAAGGAAGGGTACACAAAAGTCTGGAGACAAGTTTAGCCAAGATCTCAAGAACGAAAGGGAGCCAAGACTTGAAAACCCAGAGCAAGCCACAGTTTGTGCAAACACTTTGAAGACAGAAAGAAAATAGATCATATGTCACGAGGAAGTTATGTCAGAAACATGAGCATGTTTGAATCTTTCCACAATGTCAGAGTTCATTGAATAGCAATAAATTCATAAACCAAACAATTTTCATTGGCTTTAATTCATCAAAGACTCCTGATTTCATTTTAATATCTATGACCAAATTTTTTGTCCCAATCTTAAATACATTACACTTCACAAGGCGCTGTGACTTAACAGTTACGAAAGGAGGATAATGCAGCTATACAGTTTAAAAAGTCTTTACTGAAGACAAGAGCAGAAAGCTAATTCAAATGTAAAAAAGACGATGCAGATAGTTAGCCAATATATTAACAACAAACCAGGCCATGGAGCAGGCTCTGTTTACAGAGTTTAGTCCGAAGGCTTGGCAAAGCCAATGGGTCTCATCAACAGGCAATCAGAGAGATCAAGCTGAGTCAGGAATTCCCCGACTGGGATTCTGATTGATTCACACAGGTGGGAGAATGTTGTCCTGCCCTGGCACTAGGTGTTTTCCTTTATATAAGCCAGGTAAGAAGTGACTTTTGTGAAAGCCAAAGTTACATCTTAAGTTTCAATTACTGTGCCCTAGAGGTTCATGAAACAAAATGATCTGCAAGCCCAAAGACAGATACTTCCTAAAATACTGGGGGCTACTGTTCATTGGAGATAGCAAGCCACATGTTTCCACTCCCCTAAACGAGTCTAAACAAGTTTGTTTGACCCAACTGCATTGGATGTGCTTGATCACATGTGGACAGAAGGTTCACAGGCAAAAAAATTATCAGGATGTATGCTTGCCCCTGACTGGACCTGACAGGAAATACCTAAGCCACTGCAAACCGTGACTCGAGCCCATCCCTTACATAGAAACCTAGAGATGGACCTGGCCAGAGCCCATCTATAGCTGGCCAGTATTTAATTAAAGCTTCCCTCAAATTTGGCTTTAAATTGTGGTAGTGGTCTTACTGTCAACGAATGAGATTAATTAACACTTTATCTCTTTGTTTGGTGTGTCCAATAAATTTACAGACCTGACTATATTGTCCATATACCTTTGATAAGCCCACGTGTCCATATCATTCCTAATTTACTATAAGTGATAATACCATACTATATTACACAATATGAGTGGTAATACTTTATTTACATAAGTAACTTATCACTCTCTGACTCATGGTTTGGGCAGAATGTGTTTGTTTATTTGCATAAAGAATATGCGGTCCTTTATTTGTTTTCAGCACTAGACTCAAAATGAGCCAGACTTCTGTTTTAGAAAATTGAGCCACCTTGGCAAGGAACTCCTGGCTGATGGCCTATATAACAGAGGAACTAAAAGCTGTTTCAAGTTCCTATCTCCTGAACTTTTCTGTGGTTGTTTGAATGAAAATGGCCCTCATAGGCTCATATATTTGAATGCTTAGTCCCAATTTAGTGAAACTATATGGGAAGGATTAGGAGATGCGGCCTTTTAGAGGAAATATGTCACTGGGGGTTGGCTTGGCTTTGAGGTTTCAAAAACCCATGCCAGTCTCAGTCTTTGTCTCTCTTCTCCTGCTCACAGATTATGACGTAAAGCTCTCAACTACTGCTCCAACACCATTGCCTATCTGCTTCCAGCCATGATGGTCATGGACCCGCTGAAAATGTAAGCAAGCACCCCCAACTAAATGCATTTATTTGTAAGAGTTGCCTTGGCCGTGGTGACTCTTCACAGTAACAGAACAGGGACTGAGACACTTCTCCACAGTGATGGTCTATAACCTAAACTGTGAGCTGAAATAAACCCTTTCACTCCTGTGATGCTTGTTGTGAGGGTATTTTATCACAGCAGCATTAATTCAGATGGAACACACACCAAGCCAGAAACATAGAGAAACACATTTGTGACCTTCTACACTGTCAGCATGTACTGAATAACAAAAATATTCACAAGCTATATTAATTTTCAGGCTGAAATTGAAAAGGCAGTCCCAGTTTTCCCTGATAACTGACCATGAAGCACATCCTTTTCTTCCGGTGCTGATTACCAGCTCTCACATAACATGTTAGGCTTCACATCTCTGGGATCCTATGGGAGAAGAATTAAAGTTGGGGAAGGTCAAGAAGTCCACACAGAAAATTTCAGTCAAATGGTGGCCATGTTGATCCATATCTCAGGATCATCCATAAGGGGCATTGTTGGCTATAAAAATGTTGTTGCCTGAATATAGTCCTGATTCATCAAAATTCAGTTATAAATCAGATCCGTTGTTCCTAGAGTTCAAGGTGAGAATGAGGCAGAGAAAATGACAAATCAGAAAGTTAAAGTATGTGTGATGGTTATTCTTGGGTGTCAACTTGACTGTATCTGGGCTTAACCAAAACTCAAGGGGCTAGACACGCCTGTGAGGGATTTTTTCATAAAAAAATATTTGAAGTGGTAGATCCACTTTAATCTGGATCCTTTGAGGTAGGACGATCCATCTTTAATCTGGGCTGCACCTTCTGCTGGCAGCCTATATAAAGGACATAGAAAAGGGAAGCTTGTTCTCTTTGCCTGCTTGCTTTCACTTTTTCTGACAATTCCATTTCTTCACATGACACCATGTTCCCTGCCATGACAATAATAGACTAAAACTCTGAAATTGTAATCGAGCCCCAGTTAAGCACTTTCCTTTATAAGAGTTGCCACGGTTGTGGTGTCTTTTCACAACAGTAGAACACTATCTAGGTCAGCATCACAGAACACAGAGTCTAGCTGTCAATCAAGAATTCATGGTGCAGTGATGGTTGGTTTTAGTTCAGACTTTTTACCTTCATAGTCCCCCGCCCTTGACAGAGCAGCGAGGCCAAACCATTGGCAAGGGATGAACATTATGTTCTAGAGCTTCTTTAGAGTGAGTGGGACATGGTATAGAAAGCTAGATGGCATCACTGATCCATCATAGGTTTGCAGGACTATGAGGTACAGAGTTTTGAGAAGCATTTTGGAAATGATAGTTGTTATCACAGGAAGTATGGGACAGGATTATGACATTACTCAGCAATAGAGAAGTCTCCCATAGTGGATGCTGAAGTTAACAATTTACTGAGATGATGCCCTTTGAATCTTAGTGATCTGTAACACCAAATGATAACAAACACACCAGAAAGTTAAATAAGCAAAGGCCAAAGGTACAAAACAGAATTAAACCAGGAAAAAAAGGATTAAGAGAAACAAGAGCATTCTAGATCCATTATAACCTTTATCTGTTAAATTATAAAAGAAATAAGCCCATTTGGCTATTGAATGATGTAGGGACTAAAATGTATAACATAAAAATTGCACTAAGAGGATAAGAATGGCTTTCTGTGGCCACACTCATCTAAACAGTAATTGAAAACTCTGTCAATGAGAAGAAAGAAGACAACAGCTGGCTCGGTATAAAGGAAAAATTTTACCCTTTAGGAAAGAAAACAGAAAGGCAAGTCTGTTGTGTCCACTGCATTGAATTTAGGCATTACCATTTTGCCCCATGAGGAAAGAGAGACTCAAGATGAGCGACCTAATAAGAGATGATCAGTCAGTGTACCCAGTTTTCCAGTGATGGCTTGGGATCTTCTGGAGGTCTGAGGCTCATAGGAGAAGTTAAGGAGTATGTCTTAAAGATGGGGTTAAGAACAGGTGTAAGTCATTCTTATGGGGTGTGAGACAAACCAACTTCTGATAGAAATTTTCTAACACTATATATGGATTTTTATTTAGGATCAGGTTATTAGTTCTGAAAGAATAGTTCAGCTTGCAAAGATTTTTTTTAATGGCAGACAAATGTAAATTGAGTAGTGATTATTAAGACATCTCCCAAGCAGATAATTTTAAAATTAGGAAATGAGAATCACCAACTTAGAGATTTACATAGTTGATGCTGGCCCCTAAGGTCTATTTGAAAAGGAAGTCTAATTCCTCTATTGCTTTAATGTTTTCATAAGCTATTCTGAATGCTTTCAAGAAAATAAGGTGGGGAGGAAAGAGGTAGGGAGGGGAGCAGAGAAAAATGTATAACTCAGTAAAATCAATTAAAAAATGATAAAATCTTTTTAAAAAGATAACTGGTTATCTAGAGCAAAAATGTCATGTATGTCTATACATACATACAAATTTCCAGAACTGGTTGATAAGCATGGGGGTACACTACTCACCTCTAATGCCAGCCCTTTGGAGGCTGAAGCAGAAGGATCATGAGTTCAAGTTCAGTCCTGGCCATGTAATGAGTTCATGGTTCAAGAAACAAAGCCAAACCAAACCTAAAAATTTTTTACAAAAATAAAAGAAAGAAAGAAAATAAATCTTGCCCCTGGACAAGTGAGCACAGTGATTTCCTGGAGTTTAACAGCCACTGGAGTATGTAGTAAGATCTGGTAGTTTAACTGGCTAAAGTTGGTTTCTTAGAATGACTGCTGTCTTAGTTAGGTTTACTGCTGGTGTGACGAAACATCATGGCCAAAAGCAAGTCGGAAAGGAAAGCCTTTATGTCACTTCCACTTCCACATCACTGTTGCCATCGAAGGAAGTCATGACAAGAACTCAGAGTAGAAACCTCAATGCAGGAGCTGATGCAGAGGCCACTGAGGAGTGCTGCTTACAGGCTTACTCATCATGGCTCACTCAGTCTGCTTTCTTATAGAACCTAGGGCCAACAGTACCGCTGCCTTTGTCTTTTGGAATACCAGGGCCTCCAGCTTAACCAGGCATGGATAAGAATTCTGTCTCTCCTCTACCCATCAACTACTGAAGCAGGTGGGAGAGTTGGCCCTGAGGTCACAAGAGCAGGGGAGCAGGCCGCACCTTGCCTGGGCAACACAACACAACCCTATTGGCAGAAGGGGGGGTGAGCCAGCCCCACAGTAGTTAATAAGTCAGAGCTGTCCCCATTACTCATCTGTATTGAGGCAACTTGGACAGGGGAAAGTTACCCTCCTCCCCCTGCCCATCAGTGCCTGAGGCAGGTAAAGGCCCTGGGGTCATAAGAGCAGAAGGGCTGTCCCTGCCCCTCACCAACTACAGCACTTGGGAGAGTTGCTCCTACACCTCACCTGGACAACACAGTAGAGCTGCCCCTGAACATAGTTGGGCACATGGCCTTGTGGTATGATTAAGCATCATTTGGTATGTACCCAAAAGTGGTATTGCTGGTTCCTGAGGTAGGTTGTTTTCTAATTTTCTGAGAAATCGCCATACAGATATCCAAAGGGGCTGTACCACCTTGCATTCCCACCAGCAGTGGAGGAGTGTTTCCTTTACCCCACATCCTCTTCAGCATAAGCTGTCATCAGTGCTTTTGATCTTGGCCATTCTTACAGGTGTAAGATGGAATCTCAGAGTTGTTTTGATTTGCATTTCTCTGATGACTAAGGATGTTGAGCATTTCCTTAAGTGTCTTTTATCCGTTTTAGATCTTTTCCCATTCTGTAGGCTGTCGTTTTGTCTTGTTGACCATGTCCTTTTCTTTATAGAAGCTTCTCAGTTCGGGAGGTCCCATTTATTAGTTATTGTTCTCAGCGTCTATACTACTGAGGTTATATTTACGAAGTGGTCTCCTGTGCCAATGTGTTCAAGTGTACTTCCCACTTTCTCCTCTATGAGGTCCAGTGTGGTTGGTTTTATGTTGAGGTCTTTGATCCATTTGGACTTGAGTTTTGTGCATGGTGATAGATATGGATCTACATTCATTCTTCTGCATGTTGATATCCAGTTATGCCAGCACCATTTGTTGAATATGCTTTCTTTTTTCCATTTTATAATTATTTTACTCTTATTGATTATATTTTTGGTTGAATGTTTAAAACCATGTAAGTGGAAGAAAATTAACCATTTCTTTTCTAGTCAGGCAATATTTCTCAGTGGTTTAGTCTTAGGATCTTGAGAGGGATCCTTTGGTTCCTTTTGTTACTATCGGTATATTGGGATGAATAGTTTTAACAGTCAGCTTGACACAATTTAGACTTATCTAAAAAAAGAATCTCAGTCAGGAACTGTCTGGATTGAGATGGTCTGTTGACATGCCTATGAGGGACTTTCTTATTTGGATGGAGGTGCTAGGATTTGCCCCAAATGTGGGTGCCATCATTTCTGGCCAGAGTCCTGGTCTATGTAAGAGTAGAGTATGTGAACTGAGCAGCAATCATGCATGTGTAAGTCTAGATTGATTTACATCTTATGAATTAAAAGAATTTTGGGTCCAGGCAGTGGTGGCACACACCTTTAATCCCAGCACTCAGGAGGCAGAGGCAGGTAGAACTTTGTGAGTTCCAGAACAGCCAGGGCTACACAGAGAAACCCTGTCTCAAAAAAAACTTTAAAAAAAAAAATCTGGACTAAACTTACACATACTCTTGTTTACATACAGGCTAATTTGAATTAAAACATTTCAGGGGTACTTTATCATGCAAAGACCTCCACAATACATATATCTAAAGGTGGCACAGAAACATACACACTGATAACAAAAGTATCAAATCATAGGGGCACACTCACTGATATGCCATCAGAAAGAATGGCAGATAAACAATTTACATAAACCAATCAGTAAGTAGCACTTACTGGTTTCTGCATCAGTTCCTGCCTCTGTGTTCCCTGTTTGAGTTCCTCTCTTGACTTTCTTTGATGAAGAACAGTGGTATGGAAGTATAAGTAAAATAAGCTCCTTCATGCCCAAGTTGTTTTTAGTCATGGTGTCTCATCATAGCAATAGTAACCATAAGTAAAACAACATGTAACCTTGTAAGCAGAGGCTGCTTATTCATTTTCTGGCTGCCCAGACCCAAATAATCACACAGAAACTATATTAATTACAACACTGTTTGACCTATTAACTCAGGCTTCTTATTAGCTAAGACTTACACCTTAAAATAGCCCATTTGTATCAAACTATGTATCACTATGAGGCTATGGCCTAGTAGTAAGGTTCCAGCAGCATCTTTCTTCTTTGGCAATTACATAGCATCTCTCTAACTCCACCTACTCTCTCTCTATCTCTCTCTCTCTCTCTCTCTCTCTGAAATATATATGTTCAGATTTCTGCCTGGGAATGCTAAGCCATTGGCTGAAAGAGCTTTATTAATTATCCAATAAAAGCAAAACATATACAGAAGGACATCCAACATCATCTCCACTTTTCTGTCTAAATAAAAAGGAAGGTTTTATCTCTAACATAGTAAAATTACATAGAGCACAACAGTTATCAAGCATGAATTATCTTTACAATATTCAGTCCATTTACATTTGGCAAATTAAGGAAAATATCATGTATCATATCTTTGTGAGTCTAAAGTTTTATATCTAATTTATCCTTTATCATAGCTAGGGAAAATGATACCTATCTATTCTTCAACTCTTCAAAGGCCCCAGAAGGATATAATATTACCTAAGTAAACAGGAAGTGCATTATAAGCAACTTACAAAGTTCTATAATTGACAGAGATATCTTGCTGCCTGGACAGTCACCCAAAGTTCTGTCACATTGGGGCATCCATCTTCAACCTACAGGCCATAGTATGCCTCAGACTTTTCCATGAAGCAGGAAATTTGAAGATCTGTTCTGCCTTGAAATGGGATAGTTCATCAGCTGATATCTCCTGTGTCCTGCAGAATGTCTGGCAGTTTCTCCCATGAAGCAGGAACACTGAAGGATCATCCCATCCTTTGAAAAGTTCAACAGTCACTTTTCTGTGGGCCCTCCATGTCTAGTACATATAGTATACCATCATGCAGTACAGAGAAGAGCAGTTTCTTGCCCAAATGGATAGCAAACTCCATAAGGAGCCTCTTCGATGTCCATCATCCTCTTGAAGAAGATTGATGCTGCCAGAAGCAGATGTGTCCTATTGTTATGAAAAATCCTAAGTTACCAAAATATTTTAAGTGCCATATTCTGTAGATCTTTGTAAGGTTTGAAAAATACCTATTAATCTGAAATTTATCTCTGTATATCTAAAAAAGTAAATACCATGACTACAATTTTGACTATTATAAATGACTATCTATTAATCTGTACTTTTAAATTATACCTTACATTTTTAAAGGCGCTTCATAAATATTAATACCTTAAACAAGAGTAGAAATAAACATATAACAAAAACTGACCTTAAATTTGTATCAATAAACCAAAATCCATACCACTATAAAGTATTCATTTCTTTATCATATCCACCTTTAAATGAAAACAAACATTTATAAATAATCAGTTTGGGAATTTGGTAATAGTTTTCTTCAAACTGCTTCCTGCTGTTTGTTGGGTGAAGTATATTTAGGATTCGCAGAGATCTTTTGGGGGATCTCGTTCCATCAAGCCATATTAGCCTGGAAGTAAATGAGAGGTTCTCATCTTCTGTGGAAACAAAAGCAGAACCTCTTTTCCAAAGCAACATATTCTTAGACCCAAATTTTGAAGTCTTTATGTTGGTTTAACTTAGCAGCTCCCAGAATCAAATGTCTCTCTGCAGTCAAAAAATTCAAAGAAAACACAATAATATGCATAATCTAGACTCTTTGTGTACATTTTATCCATCGAAGGAGAAGGGTAGTAGAAACATGTTCCAGATAAGTGAAAGTTTGGGTGTGCCATAGGGGTCCCCAAATTTGTCTGGCACACAAGGCAAGGTTGCTTCTATAGAGCTTATGGGCCCATGTAACCACACCAAATCTGACCTGCAAGATTAAGTTTGTCTGGGGAGGCCTGAGTCCATCAAGTCATTCCTAGCAATTGAATTATCAGGGAATTCCATGAGTATTCTACAAGTGCAGGACAAAGAGATCTTGGAACAGTGTTTTATGTTGCAATGTACCTTATACATCTAATCAGACTCATGGCCTTTACACACAGATATTCCTGACTAGTCATAAACCTTATAATCAGTTATCCAGTTCTAGCCAGAAGCACATCATATTGACAGCAACATGGTCAACTTTGGTCCTTTAACTAGGTATCAGTTAGGAAGGGACTTAACAGAGAGATCTTGTTGGGGTCTGGGGCAAGAAAGGAGAGTATTCCTGAGAAGGGTTCTCCTTTGTAAAGGTCCAGGGATCCCTTTCTACACCCCAGAACAAGGGCCCCAACCATCCTCCCAAAAGAATGAGTGAAGTGTTAAAGTTGCAGGTGTCTCTCACCAGGTATTGGTACCGGAATGCATGTCCCACTAGCAACCGAATCAGTGAACTTACTATATCCGCATGTTCACCAGCCTGTTCTTTGTGGGGTGGGAGAACTGAACAAAGAGGGTCGGTCCTACCAGAACTTACTGAAAGAAATGGCGGCAATGAATGTGCTGTGCCAGCATGGTAACCAACAGGCAGTAACTGGAAGAGAAATAGTGTCTCAACGGGATGGCTCTATTGGGTGGGCTTGAACTTGTCAGAGCCCAGCAAGTGTTGGTGCTTGAGAAAGAGCTCATTGTCCTCTAGTAGCTGCTCCCAAGTAGAGCCAGGGTCTGTAGTTTGAGGAGAGCCCATTCCAATTTTACAGGAGCAGTAGCAGTCCAGACATTGACACAACTATGGATCCACTTGTCTAATCTTAGCATTTGAACCGACACAGAGGAAGACAGGATAATGGTATATAAACCCTCCCATAAGCGACAGGCCTTGTCCCCAAGACAGAAAAAAAAAAAAGAAGTCCCTTTTGTTCCTCTCTGAGAAGTCCTGCTTATAGATCTGATGAAGTCTGTGGGGATTTTGCCAATTAGATGACTTGACTCACCAGTATGGCTGTTTCATGGTTCAGGTTCCAGGTCATTGGCAATGAAAGGCCTGCCATATAAAGTTTCAGAAGACATGAGACCTTGCAGATGAGGTGATTTCAAAGACTGAGCAGGGTCAAGGGCATTCATTTAACCCATGAAGATCAGGTTTCTTGAATTCGTTTCTTTAGATTTCTAACAGATCATAGGCTTTCCCGATCCCAGGTAAGGACTGGCACCTCCAGGTGCAATGTAGATAATAATGAATTCCCAGTGCTTTAGTCAAATGCTGAGAAATCTGTTCTTTGAAAATAGGCCCGATGTCACTGGAGAGTTTTACACCCCAGATTTGAGAACTACTTGAGAGAGCAACACACTAGTCACTACTGCAGTTTTTCTGATTTGAACAGGAAAGCCTCTACCCATCCTGTATAGGAGTCTGCAAGAACTAGGAGAGTTTTACAATTGGGTTTACCTCACGGCATATGGGTGAAATCCAACTTCCAGTCTTCTCAGGGTCATGCCCTACCTCTGGTCCCTGGGGATCAGAGATGTCTATTGAATGGGGTTATATTACTTAACTGTTTCTCTTAAGCCTTGTCCTGTGAGCTAACTTTTAGACATAGTGTGTCCTCTGTTACAAGTGTCTTTAGTAATAGTACTGATCTTTAGATATTATTCATCATCCTCAGAGTCCAGATAACACCAACTTTTAGGGGCACAGACTCTGAAGAATATTTGAGTTTCTCAGGAAGTGGCAGATTCCTCACAGAGGGTGGTTCACTCGATGCACCTTGAGCCAGCTAGCATAGTTTCACAGTCGGCAATCTTATTTTTCTTTGCTACTGGGTCATTCCTGTTCTATTGTCCAGGACAGGGGACTACATCCACATTAGTTAGCAGAAAGACTATATCCAGAGCCTAAAAATTTCTTGAGAGTGCTTTATGCATGTCTCAACTATAGTTAGGAGGCCTCTTTCATTTCATATAAGCAAGATGAAAGCATAGAGGATGAGAAATGCACATTTGGAGTCATATAAATATTGTTTTGACAGGTCTGGAGAAAAATCTTGGGTCCTTCTAGCATGAGGACCTGGTATATAAGTAGCTTTTTGTTTGACAGTCACAGATTTTTCTTAGAGTTTAGAATTCCTTTTATGCCCTGAGATGTGTGAACAGTAAGATGATACACAAGGGTAAACATTTGAGACTCAGGGGTTAAGACTCTGTCAGCAGCAACTGATCATAGGCATCCAGGCCATCTCTTCATTATTGGGTCAAATTCCATGCATGGGTATCCTTTGTAATTACGGTTTCTATTCCTATGATAAAACACCATGACCAAAAGCAAGGAAGGAAGGAAAGGGTTTATTTCACTTAAACTTCCATATCACTGTTCATCATTGAAGAAAGTCAGGACAGGAACTCAAAAAGAGCAAGGACTTGGAGGCAGGAGCTGATACAGAGGCCATGGAGGGATGCTTTTTACTGGCTTGCTAAGCCTGTTTTCTTACAGAGTCCAAGACCACCAGACCAGGAATGGCACCACCCTCAGTGGGCTGGGCTCTTCCCCATGAATCACTAATTAAGAAAATGTCCTACATATACCCAAAAGATACTCAATCATACAACAAAGGCATTTGTTCAACTATGTTCATAGAAGCATTGTTTGTAATAGCCAGAACCTGGAAACAACCTAGATGCCTCTCAACCAAAGAATGGATAAAGAAAATGTGAGGCATTTAAACATTAGAGTACTACTCAACAGTAAAAAAACAATGACATATTGAATTTTGCATGCAAATGGGTGGAATTAGAAAACACTATCCTGAGTGATGTAACCCAGACCCAGAGAGATGAATATGGTTTTACTCACTAATAAGTGGATACTAGCTATAAACAAAGGATATGGACCTATAGTTCATGATCCTAGAGAAGCTCAGTAATAAAGTGTATCCTAAGAAAAACATATATAGATCCCCCTGGAAAGTAGAAACAGACAAGATCGCCTGATAAAACTGGGAGCTTGGGGGTGGGTGGAGAAGGGAGGGTAGAAGGGGAAGAGGAGGGGAGGAGGAGAAGGAGAACTTGAGGGAATTGGTAAGTCGAGTTGGAGGAAGGACAGAGATGAGAGCAAGGAAAGAGATATCTTGATTGTGGGAACCATTATAAGGTTAGCAAGAAACCTGGCTCTAGAGAAATTTCCAAGTATCCACAAGGATGACCCCAGCTAAGACTAAGCAATAGAGGAGAGGTGGCCCAACCTTGACTTCCCCTGTAGTCAGACTGATGAATATCTTAAATATCACCATAGAACCTTCATCTAGCAACTGGAAACATAGGCAGAGACCTGCATCAGAGCACTGGACTGAGCTTCCATAGTCCAGTTGAAGAGTGGTAGGAATGAGTATATGAACAATGAGGTCAAGACCATGATGGGCACACCCACTGTAACAGTCTACCTGAGCTAATGGGAGCTTGTCAACACTAGCCAGACTGGGAGAAAACAAGCATAGGACCAAACTAGTCCCACTGAATGTGGTTGACAGTTGCATGGCTGGGGCAGACTGAAGAGCCACTGGCACTGGCCAGGATTTCTCCCTTGTAGTAGGGGGCCGCTTGTTTTTTCCCAGCTGCCCAGCAGCTCAGACCCAAAATAATCACACAGAAACTATATTATTTAAAACACTGTTTGGCCAATGACTCTAGCATATTTCTGGTTAACTCATATCTTAAATTAACCCATCTCCATTATTCTGTGCATTGCCATGAGGCTATGGCTTACCTGGTAAAGTTCTGGTGTCTGTCTTTGGTGGGGCTACGTGGCTTCTCCCTGACTCCACCTCGTTTCTCCCAGCATTCAGTTTAGTTTTCACCACCTAGTTCTCCTCTGTCCTATCAACAGGCCAAGGCAGTTTCTTTATTAACCAATAGTATTCACAGCATACAGAAGGGAATCCCACATCAATCCCTACTGCATGTACTGGCTTTTGGGAACCTGTTCTCTTTGGATGGATACCTTGCTCAGCCTCAGTGGAGAGGTCCTTGAACCTTATACAAAGCAATGTGCCTTACCCTCTCTGAGGATTGGATGGGGGTGGGGTGGGAGGGTATGTGGAAGGAATGGGAGGGGGGAGGGAGAGGGAAATTGGATTGCTATGTATAATGAAAAAAAGATTGTTTTCTTTTTTAAAATAATTAATTTTAAAAATATATTTTTAATAAAAATAAATAAGATATAATAAAATGCCAAAAAAAAGGAAATTCACCATAGGCTTGCCTTATGGAGACATTTTTCTCTCTGATGATTCCAGCTTGTGTCAAGTTGACATAAAATTAGCCAGCAAAATATCTCATAGGTTATGGAGGATACCTTATGAACTGGATAACTATTCGTGAGCAATATCCTGTCTTTCAGTCACATACAGGTGGAACTGAGAACTTAATAGGCAAGTCTCAGGACAGGAATCTTGGTACCTTTTAAATGTTTTTAAAAGGTTAATTTGGACTTGAGTGTCCATTCAACCTTTGTGAGTCCCTAAGTCTGAGTTTCCTTCCTTAAAAGTCTGGTACAGAGATTATTCAAAGAGATTATCTTTGAATAATCAGAGGTTCAAATTGTACAATATCTGTTTGAGGGATCTAGGGAGCAGGAAAGCCAAAATAGTTCATACTCAATGTGGGCCATGAAGCTCTGGTCTCCTTTGACAAGAAAAGGTTATAGTGAGATTTTCCCCCAAGACACCTTTTAGCCCCCATGAGCCAGGAAACTGGGGGATTCTTTGCTCAGGAAATACTTTCTTCTCTTGGCCCACATAACAGGTGATTACTACACATTGAATCAGAGTGTTCTCCAGATGAATCTGCTCCATCAAATCTTGGTAAAAACCTATGTTAAATAAATGAGGATTGTTTTAAACAATCTTGGAGGACAGTCCAAGTGATTTGTCTTTCTGTTACGTTGGGAGCTTCAAAAGCCATAGTAGCTTACTGTTGAGGTAGAATAGAAAACAAAAGAAAGCATCCTTAACATTTAGCACGGAAGTCATATTAGAGAGAGTCTAAATGGGGAGAGTATAATGATTAAGCACTACTGGATGGAGTTGATTATTGATCAGACAGAGGCCTTAGACTAATCTCCATGTGTTAGGGCATTGCTAACGCTAAGAATGAGAGTATTATATGGAATAGAACAGACAATCAGTAATTCTAGCTTCTTTAGTCCTTGAATTATAAAGATCATTTCTATCTTAAGTCTTTAGGGTATATAGCTTTGATATGGTAGTAGGATCCTTAAGATGCATGACCATGGAAGTAGGCATTTTAGCTCCCTCTGTCTTGTTTCCATATGAGGCCTTGATATTGCTCTGTATTTTAGAGGCAAGCAATAGTGTTTCCTTGAAGAGAGAAGCAATTTGACTTTGATATTAGATAAGAAGTGGGATTAGAATATGGAGAACAATTAAAATAGAATGACAGAAGTGCAACTCTCCCCATGAACAGATATCTTAGGAGTTGTGCTAGTAGGCCCCAGGCAATTATGATCTTTGAGATCTGGGACCAGGTGAGGAGGACAGTGCTGAAATCATGAATTTCACCTTATGGTCATCTATAATAAAACTGCACAGGAATCTTCCAGATTGATGGGCATAAAGGGATCCAGAATGGGAGGCCCTTGGTCTTGTCAATGTAGGGAAGATGACTAGGGACTCAATTGGTTCTTGCCAGCATGAATTCTTCCAACAATTTCCTTTACAAATATGGTGAGAACCAGGTAGTCCCAGGCAGGATATAATCACAGTTGCAACAAGTAAATATGTTTTATTAAAAACAAAGAAGCACACACATACAGAACACACAAAGACACAGACATCACGCAAGTGGGAAGGGCATTCAGATACCAAAATCCATTTCCTTTAGAGGGACGGAAGTTTTAAGTGGTGGTGGACTGAGATAGGTCTCTTTCCCCCTCTTTCTAAATTGCTCAGCTTAAACAAATAATAGTGTACTGATTGGCTTACAGCACCTGTGTAGGGACTGCCTAGGACATATTTAGGCAGGTCATTTGGAAGGGGGCCCTTTCAGGAAAAAGAAGCCTGCCAAATCTTTCTACTGTCTGAAAAAGAGGCAGAAGTAATCCATCTTGTTTATTTGTGACCTCTTTTCCTATTTTTCTGCTGGTTGGGGTATCATCTGATGCCAGTGTTCCCTCAGTAGAAGTCTCAGAGAAGAGGAAAACAGAAAAATCTCCTAGAGCGGCAAAGTACAGAATCAAGGAGATCCTTGTAGACTTCAATAAGACAAAAAGATAAAGCCTAGAGAGAGAGAGAGAGAGAGAGAGAGAGAGAGAGAGTATTCAAAAACAAAATTGTAGCCCGTAACTCATTTGGTGAAAGAATATTCATGGAATTTCTGGTTTGGTGCATGGCCATTTCCCTGTAGTGGGCCACAGGAATGCAGTATTTCTATATCTAGCTCTACATTTGTGCTATTTTCTCTTTTTTAAAAATTGTTTTATTGAGCTATATATTTTTCCACACCCCTCCCTTTCTCTCCCCTCCCCTTCTAACCTCTCATAAGGTCCCCATGCTCCCAATTTACTCAGGAGATCTTGTCTTTTTCTACTTCCCATGTAGATTAGATCTATGTATGTCTCTCTTAGGGTCCTCATTCAGCAGTTTCAATATGCAAGATAACTCTTCCTGCATATTGTGAATCAGTAACTATATTGAGAGGTTCTTTAAAATCCCTTAGTACCATAAGAATAGCAATTCTGCCTTCTGGACAGGATTATAAGGGCTTTGTTCCACCTTACTTAATTCTTCTGATTTGTAATGTGCTTTCCCTGATTTATTTGCATCAGTATAAAACATGGGCTCCAATTATTGGGGCATCACGTACAATTTGGGGAAGAATCCAAGAAGTTCTCTTTATAAGGTTAAGTCTACCACTTTTGGGATAAGTGCTATTAATTTCTCCCAAAAGAATAGCACAAGCTCTTTGCCATGGTTCATTGTCCCATAACTTTTTTATTTTATCAGTAGTGAAAGGCACTATAATTTCTACTGGGTCTATACCTGCTAATTGACAAAGTCTCAATTTACCTTTTATAATTAATTCAGAGACTTTTTCCACATAAGTTTTTAATTTTTTACTTGGTTTATGTGGTAAAAAAACAAAATCCCTTCTAAAACAATGTCATCCCTTGGAATTAAAATTCCTGTAGACGAAATTCTGGAAGGCAATATGACTGGTACAACTAAGATTTCGATTCACCCTATCCACATGTGCCTCCAGTAATTTTTCCTCAACAATTGTCAATTCCTTTTCTGCTTCAGCTGTTAATTCTCTGGGACTATTCAAATCTTTATCATCATCTAAGGTTTTGTTTAAATGAATTATTAGATCAGGTGTTATCCCAACAGCCGGTAGTAGACTGGAAATGTCTCCTAACAATCTTTCAAAGTCATTAAGAGTCTGTAACCAGACTCTCCTAATTTGTACCTTTTGTGTCCTAATTTTCTGCAAACCTATTTTATAACCTAGGTAATTGACAGAATCTCCTCTTTGTATTTTTTCAGGAGCAATTTGTAATCCCCATTTTGGCAAAACTTTCTTTACTTCATCAAACATTCTTTCTTAAGTATCCATGTTTGAATCAGATAGCAAAATGTCTTCCATGTAATGGTAAATTATAGACTTAGGAAATTGCTTACTTATTATTTCCAGTGGCTGACTTACAAATTATTGGCACAATGTGGGACTATTGAGCATTCCCTGTGGGAAGATAGTCCATTGATATCTCCTAGTAGGCTGAGAATTATTATAAGTAGGCACTGTGTAGGCATATTTTTCTCTAATCCTTTTCTTGTAAAGGTATAGTGAAGAAACAATCTTTCAAATCAATAACTATAAGATGCCATCCTTTTGGTAATAGGGAGAGAATTCCAGATTGTAGAGGGCCCACGGGTTGGATAACCTTATTGACAGCTCTTAGATCTGTCACCATTCTCCATTTACCAGATTTCTATTTAACAACAAATACAGGAGAATTTCAAGGGCTGGTTGATTCTTCAATATATTGAGCATCTAGTTGCTCTTGTACCAGCTATTCTAAAGCCTGAAACTTATCTTCACCTAGAGGCCATTGCTTAACCCATATTGGCTTCTCAGATAACCATTGTCAAGGTAGGGCTATTGGTACCTCTAAAGGTTTGCTAGTTGCTTTATGCTCTTGTACAGCCTGAATGGCTGGTGACTTTTGTTCATAGTACCCTATTATATCCTTCCAAGAATTATGAGTTCCTGGGACTGCAGGAATATTAATTTGGGTATTCCATTGCTGTAGCAGGTCACAACCCCATAAATGTATTACAATATTAGCTACATATGGCCTCACCTTCCCTCTTTGACCTTCTAGCCCAATACAATGAACCTATCTTATGCTTTATTTAACTTGAGATATGGTTCCAATTCCTAGTAATTGAACATCTGCCTCTTGAAGAGGCCAATTTGGATGCCAAGATTCTGGAGTAATGATATTCACATCCACACCTGTGTCTATCAAGCCAACAATCACAATGCCATTTATATGCACTCTTAGCTTTGGTCTTTGATCATTTATAGAAGTTTGCCAGAATATACATTTTTTATTTCTTATTTGAATTTTTGCCTTATCTGTCATGTTTATGCCATCATTTAGAACAGTATGGTCTTTCATCGAAGGTTCTGGATTTTCTAATTTTCCCGGTGTGGCATGTCCTCCCACAGTTACTGGGAATAACTGGGCCACTTTTGGCTTGGGGGCCTGCGAGAGGCCCCTCAAGAAGTTTCCCAATGGTATCAAGTTGCCTTGTCTGTCTGTTGTCAATCTACATTCATTGGTCCAATGTCGGCCTTTTCCACACCTTCTACATATACCTGAAGGCCGAGGTCTCCTATTTTTGCCATTCCCAGAGGAGATATTATTCCTAGAAATTCCTTGTTTACCATCCCTTCTCTGATGTCCTATTCTACCACAATTAAAACATTTGGCAGTTTGATGTCTTCTCATTACTTTGGAAATTTCTTCTCCTACCCAAGATTCAACATTATAGTCAAATGTCTCAACATTCATTGTATGCAGAATCCATTCCTCCATAGGTGCTGATCTAACCTTTAAAGACCAAATTATCTTTTTGCATTCTAAGTTTGCATTTTCAAAATCTAGAGATTCAAAAATTACTCCTCTAACATTTGGGTCTGTTATTCCTATTTGTACAGCCTTACTTAATCTTTGTAAAAAGTCAGTAAAAGGTTCTCTCTGTCCCTGTCTAGCCCTGGCATATGATTCTATTCTTTTTTCTGATTCTTGAATCTTGTCCCAAGCATTTAAGACTGCTTTGTGGCATAGGGACAAGATTTCTCCGTCGTACAGAGCTTGGGCCTGTGGGTCAGCATAAGGGCCTTCACCAAGAATTTGATCTTTGGAAATCTCAAGGCCTTTTGCTTTTCCCTGTTGTTCCAAATTTTTGGACTCCTCTCTGAAATAAATTCTAAACATCAATAAAGGTCCATTGTCCAGGACTGCTGAAACTAACTGAAAAAAGTCATGATGGGTTGCCTTGACGTTAGAAGCCCAAGTTTTTATCATCTCCTTAACAAATATGGAATGTAAGCCATAAGTTACAACAGCTTGCTTAATTACTTTTAGATCATTCATTCCTATAGGTATCCATCTACCTTCTTTGGACCCTTTTGAGCCTTTAGAACCTGATGCTTTGTCGGAGTAAATTATAGGGTAGGAAGCTAAAACCCTGGGTAAGCCATCTCTTACAGCCACTGGCGATGTTGCATCCTGTCCTTGTGCCTTCTTTCCCTGTTCATCAGCTCCAATAATTTCCTCAATCATTTCAAATCTTTTTATTACTGTCTTTTGTAAAGCCTGAATCTCCTGGCCTGTATATATTTCTAATGATTTTATTGAGGCACTTAGTCTCTGGTCCTCATTCTGCACCTGTGATTCCAATGTTTGAATTTTCTCCTTTAAAGATAACATCTCCTCCTTGGACTTTACTTGAATATCGTGCAGATTGCCATCCTGGAGATACATTCTTTTTCTGTTAATTTAACATAACTTTTTGACAACTTTTGATTGTCAAATTCAACAGTATGAATTCTTTCAGATAACTTTCTAGTACCCTTAGATATGGATTCAATTTTGTCTGTCATAGTATTAACTTTCTCAGATAACCTTTGATTTTCGATATTAATCCTGTCAACTAGCTGTTCATTATTAGTCTATCAAGATTGTATTGTTCCTAAGAGTGCCATATTCTTCCTTAATGATAGAATATGGAGAAGAAAACTGAAACTTTATAACCAATAAATTGAGGTATCCCCATAGTCATATAAGCCCTGCATAATACAATCCATAATATTAGCAAAAAAGGTACTAAAAGTTGCATTGGTAATGAAGTCTGCCATATTTATTTACTTATTACCTGATTATGTGATCCAGTAAACAGAAATCTTTATTGTCCAGCAGATGGTGTGGTTGCAGGGTTGTTACTAGAAGCATTGCAACCAGTGACAGAAGCTGTCCTGGGCTGCTTTAGGTTCTGTCTTGGTACTGGTTAAATACTGAGAAATACGTGTTGCTTGACAAATTAAAGGCAATTAAATCAATTCCATACATGGAGCAAGAAATCTAGGGGCTGGGAGCAGAAACTGAAAGCTGCACAAGTCACTGCATGGCAAGGAATTGCCCCGGGAATGCAGCGGTTGTGTGTATATGGGCTTAGGAAATTTCCAAGTTGCCACATACAGCAAACTCTGCTGTGACGAGGATTCTACAAAAAACTGCTTAGGCAAAAGCAAGCCTGTCTGGGCAGTGGAACGGCCAGGCTGTCCACCCGGTGGTTGTGGAGTTTAAATCCACATAGGTGCCAAGTGACGAGACACTTAAAAGAAATCCCACACTAGCTCAGAATTGAGAAACAGATAGTATTTATTTAGGGGTAAACTCACAAATCAGAATTCTCTGCTTGAATGGTGGACAGAGATTGCATCCAGCAATCCAACAATCTAAACAAGCAGCCAGCGAAAAGGAGGAAAGGGGCTGACATAGGCTCTGCATCAGCATATATGGTCTAAGAGGCCACACCCCAGTAGTCGGGTAACCACAAGCTGTAAGACTTCCTACAGCAATTGGGTTTCTATGCAGAAATTTTTTGCTTAAAGCTATAGTCTGAGATGTTTTCCCTATGTTTCCTTTAGTAGTTTCAGTGTTTCTGGTTTTAAATTAAAGCCTTTGGTTTAATTTGAATTTATTTGGGAGTTGGGTGAGAGATGTAGATCTTATTTTGTTCTATTGCAGGTAGATACCCCGTTTTATCACACCCATTTATTTAAAAGGCCTTCTTCTTTCAATTTTTGACATAAATACTTAATTTTTAGTGTGTGTGTGTGTGTGTGTGTGTGTGTGTGTGTGTGTGTGTGTGTGTAGGTGTGCATGCAAGCACCTGAGGTCAAAAGATGGAGTCATGTTTTCTGAAGATGGAATTTCAGGCTATCTTGAGCCACCTGACATGGATGCTAGAAACTGAACTTAGACCTTCTTCAAGAACAGAAAATAATATAAAATATCTTGGGGTAACTCAAAACAGACAAGTTAAAGTCATATATGGCAAGAATTTCAAATATTTGAAGAAGGAAATTGAGGAAGACATCAAAAAATGGAAAGATCTTCCATACTCATGGATTAGTATAGTAAAAATGACAATTTTACCAAAAAAAAGATCTATAGATTCAACACAATCCCCATCAAAATCTCAACAGAATTCTTCACAGACCTTGAAAGAGCAACACAAGACCTCCAAAAACCCAATAGCTAAAACAATCCTGTACAATAAAAAAACTTCTGGAGGTTATAGTAATAAAAACAGTTTTGTATTGGTATAAAAACAGACACATGTATCAATGGAACTGAATCAAAGATCCTAATATTAATCTATACACCTATGAACACCTGATTTTTTACAAAGAAGATTTTTTTATGAAAAATATATAATGGAAAAAAGAAAACATCTTCAACAAATGGTGTTGGCATAACTAAATGCAAATAGATCTATGTTTGTTGCACTGCACAAAACTCAAGTCCAAGTGGATCAAATATCTCAACATAAACCCAGTTACACTGAAGCTGATAGAGGAGAAAGTGGGAAGTAGCCTTGAGTGCACTGGCTACTTCTTGAATATAACACCAGTAACACAGACACTGAGATTGACAATTAATAAAAAGGACCTCCTGAAATTGAGAAGCTTCTATAAGGCAAAGGACACCCTCAATAAGACAAAGCAGCAGCTTCAGAATGGGACACAATCTTCACCAAGCCCACATCTGACAGAGGGATGATTTCCAAAATATATAAAGAATTCAAAGAACTAGACATCAAAATACCAAATAATGTAATTATAAATGAGGTACAAATCTAAACAGAAAATTCTTAACAGAAGAATCTCAAATGGCTGAAAGACATTCAAGGAACTGCTCAACATCCTCAGCCATCAGGGAAATGCAAATCAAAACAAGTCTGAGATATCATCTTACACCTGTCAGAATGTCTGAGATCAAAAACATTGATGACAACTTATGATGGAGAAGTTGTGGAGCAAGGAGAACACTCCTCCATTGCTGGTGGGAGTGAAAACTTGTACAGTCTCTTTGGAAATCAGTATGGTAGTTTCTCAGAAAATTAGGAATCAATCTACCTTAAGACTAAGCAATATTACTCTTGGGCACATACCCAAAGGATACACAACAGTACCACAGGGATATGTGCTCAACTATGTTTATAGCAACTCTAATTGGAATAGCCAGAACCTGGAAACAACCTAGATGCCCCTCAACTAAAGAATGGATAAAGAAAATATGGTACTTTTACACAAAAGAGTATTACTCAGTGGTAAAAACAAAACAAAAAAAGCCCAATATCTTGAAATTTTCAGACAAATGGATGAAACTAGAAAAAACCATCCTGAGTGAGATAACTCAGACCCAGAAAGACAAAATTGTATGTCCTCTCTCGCAAGTGGATATTATATGTAAAGCAAGGGATAACCAGGCTACAATCTACAACCCCAGAGAAGCTAGTTAAAAAAGGAGGAAACTAAGAGAGACATGCAACGAGGGTCTGAGGAAGGGGAAATAGTGAAGATCTGGGTAAAGTGAGAGAGGGGTTGGAGGGAGAGGGTGGAGCATGGGGACATGAGGGGATCGATATGGCTGACTTGGTGGAGGGACAGAGAGGGAGAACAATGAAAGATATCTTAATAGAGGGAGCCATTATGTGTAGATGGAAGTTTCTGTCCCACCTGGTCCTACAGCCATTTAGTTCCAAAGAAACGCACAGAGACTTACATTAATTATAAACTGTTTGGACTATTAGCTCAAGCTTATTATTAACTAGTTCTTACGCCTTAAATTAACCCATAATTCTTGTTTATGTTTAACCATGTGGCTTGGTACCACTTCTGAGTAAGGAATTCTTATGTGCTTTGGATGGAACAGAACACGAGGTCCTCTTTTTCAGTGGCTTAAGTAAAACAATTGCTTTGGCGCTTGATAGCAAGCTTGGCAAGCTCTTCTGGGCAGATCTCTGGATAACTGAAAGCAATGATCTCTCAGGTGCCAACAGGATAGCGCTCAATGACTCTAATATCTTGCAGCCTGTGGGGCTGACTGTGTTTGAAAACTGGCTCTATTGTACTTATAAGCAGCAGCAAATGATTTAAAAAATAGCATGACTGGTCAAGAAGGAAGAACCAAGGTCCATGCTCAAATTTCTCATCTGAGTGACATTCATGCAGTAAAGGAACTGAAGCTTCACAAGTACAGACAGCACCCTTGTGCCCAGGATAATGGTGACTATTCCCATATTTGCCTTGTAAAAGGAGATGTACTACAAGATGCTCTTGACCCATGCACCTCATTCTGCTTCAGGATGAGCTGTCCTGTGGAGAACCTCCAACATGTTATCCTTAGCAGTTTTCTTGTTCACTCAGCACATTGACAGTATCCTTGTGGCTTGTCAGTGTGATGGACGTCTTTGTCTTTCATTCCTCTCGGCAAGCAGGAATAAAGAAATAAACAGTTAATATCCTGGGCTATGACCTTATGTTAACTGAAACCAAAGTGAAGGGTAAATACAGAATATTAATTGCTTGTTAGGATAGAGCAAAAGGCCAGTAGATTACACCTTACTAAGTCTGCTGCTGTAGAATTCAGGACCACCCAGACCTGTTTACCAGTAAGAGAAGACATGCTGTCTTTTTGCTAAGTGTCTCCTGCTCAGGGCTCCTTTCTTATCAATGAATCCTAAGCTTATGTAGATTTGACTATGAGAACAAAGGTTTGGCTGAGTGAATGCTTTCACACCATGGCTCCATGACATGGAGAAAGGTATAGAGTTGCCCATACAGGAAGAAGTAATCTCAATGAATGATTCATGCACTGCTGTGATGTTATGGAAGGGAGAAACATCATGATTTCACAAGATTTCTATAGAATTGACAGTGATGATCCAAAATGCAGGTGTTCCCAAAGCTCTGAAAGTTGGCTTCTCCATATGGTATGTACACACACTCCCATGGATTTGTATAATAGATCTGCCAGCTGTAAATTCACTGTATAACACTTGTGGTCTCTCATCACCTCTGCCTTTCCTCTTCCCAGAATTCTCCTAGTCTGGTCACTATACTTCCTGCTTGGCTACTGACCAATCAGTGTTTTATTAAAACCAATATGAGTAACAAATCTTTACAGTGTACAAGAGCATTATCTCACAGCATTTTCCCTTTTTTTCTTTTCAAAGCAAGAACTCCGAATCTAATCTCCTTTGTTTATCTTTTTCCCTAACCATTATCCATAACAACTTGTAACCAACACTCTAAACAAAGACAAATATCCATAATCCACTTTTTTGGGAATGTGTGCATAGTTTGTAAGCTGATTGGGGCACTGATAATCTTATGGGAGCCCCCCCCAAAATTAGAATTATGGTCAAGTCCTGACTGAGTTATTTTATGAGGGTGGAACATCTCAGCCAACAATCTTGAAGCTGTTCTGAATGTAAAACTCAGAGGAAACTGCAACAGAGGTGCTCTGAAACGTTGGATCATCTGTTCCAATTGGAGATTTTTCAGGGTGGGTCTTCCTTCATCAAACCCTACTTTTCTTAACCCAGAATTAATCAACAGCCTCTCATTTCCTATGGAAACAAAAGCAAAACATCTTTTCCAAAGTAACATATCTTTTGACTTAAAATTTGAAGTTAAGGCATTTTCAGAATATATAGGTTGGATTAATACAGAAGCATTTATAATTAAATGCCTTTTAACAGCTGTTGCTCTTTCCTCATCAGTCAAACAATTCAAAGACAACACAACAACATACAGTATCCAGATTCTCTTGTATTTTCCATCTTTATGTGGCTTTTTTTTAAAACTCAATTTCTTCTATTTTTGTTTTTAAGTTTTGGTTTTCTGAGACAGGGTTTCTCTGTGTATCTTTGGCTGTCCTAGATCTCAATCTGTAGACCAGGCTGGACACAAACTCACAGAGATCCCCTGCCTTTGCCTCCCAATCCTGGGATTAAAGGCATGTGCCACAACACCCAAATACTATATTTCTTTTTTAAGGACTTTTTCTATCCTTTTCTTTTCTCTCCCAAGCCTACATATATTTTTAAGCACACTGTAGACTGTTTAGAGTTTTTTTTTTCTGTCTTAATCTTAGTCTTTACTGTATATCTCTTTTTTTTCTGAACACATGTGTCTTTTTCTGCTAAATGGAATAGCTAGGATTAAAGACGCAGCTTTGGTGGCTAGCTTCACCCATTCTTTGACATCCTGAGAGTCCAGCTTCAAGGTGGAGGTACAGGCGGGATCCATGTTTATTGTTACAACTCTGTGGCGTTTCTAGGTTCATGCCACCACCAAGAAGCATGCTGCTAGGTGCTCATAAACACCATTTAAGTGTTTGGTTGTAGGACCTCTTAAAAGAGCTGCCATGTGGTTTTAACTACTAGCACTGAGTCAGGAAGCTTTTCTTAAAGGAGCTGTACCTCTGCTTGACATCAGCAAACAGAGCCTACTGGAGTAAAGACAGTTAACAAGAAGCTGTGCTTGATACTGTTCTTGTCTGTCTAAAATCTCTCTCTTTTTTTAAAGCTTTCTCAGGTTTTATGTGGAAATTATTGCCAAACATTTGGGTGCCATTTGTAGATGGAAGTTTCTGTCCCATTCAGTCCCAAAGAAACACAATACTGTTTGGCCTATTATCTCAGGCTTATTATTAACTAATTCTTACAACTTAAATTAACCCATAATTCTTGTCTATGTTTAGCCATGTGTCTTGGAACTTTTTTCAGTAAGGCATTCTCATCTTGCTTCCTCTCCTTCTAGATAGTGACTGCACCTTTGTCTTTCTTCTTCCCAGAATTCTCCTACTCTGGTTGCCCCACCTATACTTCCTGCCTGGCTACTGACCATTCATCATTTTATTAAACTAATAAAAGTGACAAATCTTTACAGTGTGTAAGAGCATTCTCTCACAGCAATTGTAGGGTTATGGAGAAACCTGGGGCTAGAGAAATTCCCAGGAAGCCACACAGATAACTCCAGCTAAGCCTCCTAGCAATAGTGGAGAGGGTGTCTTAACTAGCCTTCTTCTATAATCAGATTAGTGACCACCTTAATTGTCATCATAGAACATCCAGTAACTGATGGAGCAGCTGCAGTGATCCACAGCCAAGCACTGGGCTGAGGTCCTGGAGTTCAGTTGAAGAAAGGGGATGGGATCATATGAGGGGGGTGGGGTCAAGATTATGATTGAGAAAACTACAGAGATAGTAGACCTAAGCTAGTGGGAGCCCACAGACTCTGAACTGACAGCTGAGGAATCTACATAGGACCAAACTAGGACCTCTGAGTGTGGGTGGCTTGATATGTTGGGGGGGCTGTCGATGGGACCACTACTTATCCCAGGTGCATGAACTGGTTATTTGAAACTTATTCCATATGGTGGGATACCTTGCTCAGGGATATAGGGGGAGGGTCTTGGTCCTGCCTCAACTTGGTAGGCCTGACTTTGTTGACTACCCAAGGAGGCCTTATCCCCCTGAGGAGTAGATGGGGGCTGGTATGGGGGAAGAGGGGTGGGAGGAGGAGAAAGAGGGGGAACTGGGGTTGGTATATAATCAAAATAAAATATAAAAAAGAAATAATTTTTAAAAAAGCAAGTGCTCTTAACCCTGAGCCATCTCTCTAGTCCATTTTTTCTAGTGTCAGTTTTTTACACCCTTGACAAGAAGTATAATCTGTAGTCTTCTGGTTTATATAAGTGCTCTAATTTATTCCCATGGACTGCATGTCTACTTTGACAGCAGTACCATGCTGTGGTTGGCACTGTAGCTCTGTGATAGGATTTGAGGATAGACAGTGTGGAACCTATGGTTATGGTCTGTTTGCTCTCTCTCTCTCTCTCTCTCTCTCTCTCTCTCTCCTTCTCTGCCTCCCTCTCTCTCTCTCTCTCTCCTTCTCTGCCTCCCTCTCTCTCTCTCTCTCTCTCTCTCTCTCTCTCTCTCTCTCTCCCTCTCTCTCTCTGTTACATATGAATTTTCTATGTTTTCTAAGTCTGAAAAAAGTGCAATTTGAATTTTGATGATGATTGTATTGAATCTGTAGATTGTTTTTACTGGAATAGCCATTTTTCTCAATATTAACTCTGCCGATCTAGAAGCATGGAAAATTATTCCATCATAAAGAGTCTTTTTCAATTTCTGTTTTTAGTTGTCTTCAAACTTTCAACTTTTCCTTGTAGGAGGTTTTCATTTCCTTGATTAGGTTTAAGACGAGATATTTTAAAGGCTGTTTTGAATGTAATATTTTCCTAATACTGTTCTCAGAAAACTGATCATTGGTGTGTATAATATTGTTTCTCCTACTTAACATTTTCAGTTAAGATAATCATAACCATTTTCAAACTATCAGCTTCAGAAGTGTTTTGAATGGGTTCACAAACCTTTTGAGTATAGAATCACGTTGTCAACAAATGGGGATAGTATGACTTCTTCCTTCCTAATTTTTTCCATTTTTAGCTTTCTCTTTCTACATTTTAGCAAAATTTTGAGCACAATATTGAATAAAAGTGGAGAAAGCGAACACCCTGTTTAATGTCAGATTCAGAGGAAATGGTATGATTCTCCTTCACTTAGTATAAGCCTCAGCCTGGAGAGACATGATGCCCTATCCCTACCCAAGGAGTTTTTGAAACTCATAGTTACTGGAGAGGAAAAGTAAGTTTTCTTAAAGAACTTTGCTCCTGGTAAGTTGACCATCCTTACACTGGGGAAAGCTAGGCATCTGGATACTTTAGTATAAACACAGGGGAAAGCTAGGCATCCGATACTGTAGTATAAACATACCTTGGACTTTATGGGTAGGAAAAATACAGGACCCACATTGGGTGGGTAGGAAATGGGGGTGGACCTGGGAGAGGAGTGAATATGATGAAAACATAGTGTACAAAATTCTCAAGTAATTAAATTTTAAAATTAAAGTCAATTACCTCCATCCCCCAGAGAAAGCTAGTTCACTTTTCTCTGTGGTCATGTTTGTGAAGCAGGTGGTCCCAAGCTGCCTAGTGGACCTGGATGGCTTGTCGGGTCACAATCCCTGCTTTCATTTTCTTGATTTTTAAAAATAATTATCTACCTTCTTCTATATATTTTTTAAAATCTCCTTTAATTTCTTTAATTTAACATCTAATTGTTCTTTTTTTTTTTTCTTACTTTGATTGTCTGATTCACTGGCTCACAGCAGCCTCTAAGTCTGGCATCTTACCCCTGAGGGAAGCTACTTCTGAGAACTATGCAGAAACCTTCTAGATTTTGCTGTGGCATTAGTAAAAGATCAAAGACAGGGGTGTTTTTTTCTTAAACACAGGGGTGTTATGTAGGGAAGTGACACCATAGAGATATTAATAACAACATTAATAGCAATGTAGAAGAATAGAAGCAAATCCCATGATGAAAGGAAGAGAATAATAGTTTTCTGTACTTTTACAAGACCTAATTCTTCCCATTGCTAATAATACTGCTGTTGCTTCACAAATCCATGCTTCCTTCATTCTTCACTGTCTTGGAGGGACTGCCGGTTAAGGCTGCTTATTCTCATGCCATTTCAGGTGTGTGCAGACTGTTTAGATCTGGACGTCCAATCTTTGGCTTCTCTGAACTACTTTGATAAAGAATCATCTTGGGCTAAGTGTAGAAAAGATACACAAATCAGATGAAAGTAATGAGCGAAGAAAAAAAGTCTGTATAATTTCTGTGACATCCAGCACCATAAACAGCAAAGATGTCCCCATATAACAAATTTAACTGTGCAGTGCTCTACTCAGAGACTGTTTTAAAATAAAAGAGCAGATTCCAAGTTTGCAATTACTCCTAAAAATGAACAAAATCATTTCCTGTTCTCCGTTGGGACTTTTTTCACTAGGGTGTCAGTGTTCATGAGCGCCATGGGGCTGTTTAAGTTATGCATAGCCTCTTGATTTAATTGAGGTATGTCACAGGAATTTAAGAATTTACCCATTTCTTGATAAGCATGATATGTATTTACTTATAAGTGGATATTAGTTGTAAGGTAAAAGATAATCATGCTACGGCTCACAGACCCAGAGAGTCTAAGCAACTAGTAGGGATGCGAGTGGGACACAAAGATCTACCTGGGAAGTGGTAAGAGGAGAGATTTTGCTGGAGGCCTGGGTTGGGAATAGAAGGGATCAAGTGGTGTGGGGAGGGAAGGAGAACATACTGGGAGAAAGGACTGGAATTGGAGGACATTTCAGGGACAAGGTGGAAACAAAGTGCACTGGAAACTCCATGGAATCTACCCTTGGAAAGACTCCTAGTAATAAGGAACAGGGAGCCTCAACTGGCCATCTTCTGTAACCAGGCAAGGCCTCAAGGAGAGAGACTGAGACACCAACACAACCACAAAACCTTTGACCTACAGTTTGTCCTGCCGTCAGATTGTTCTAGGACTGGAGCCTAGCAGAACGGTCATGAAAGAGACCAGAGAGACTTCCTCCAGCAACTGATGGGAGCAGATGCAGAGTCCCACAGCCAAACATTAGGCAGAGGTCTAAGAGTCCTGCAGAGGAAGGGTGGGAGGAACCAGTGGGATCACAAGAACATGACCCATACTATCAACTGACTGGGACTCATGGGGATCTGCAGAAATCAGGGAACTTGTAGGGGTCTGTTGTCTCTGTTGGTCTGTAGCTATCTGCATATATGTTAAGGCTAAGTAGCTTGGTGTTCTTGTGGGATTCATAACAGCGGGAGGGGTCTGTCTCTGACTCTTTGCCAGCTTGTGGGACCCTTTTCCTCCTATTGGGTCCACTCATCCAGCCTTAATATGATGGTAAGTGTCTGGTCTTATTGTAGCATACTATGCCATGTTTGGTTTGTGTTCTTGGGAGGCCTGCTCTTTTCTGAGGGAGTAGGTGGATCTAAGGGAAAGAAGAGATGGAGGGAAGCGACTGGGGAAGGGTGAGTGGGAAAACTGAGGTAGGCATGCCGTATATGAGAGAATAAAAAAGGTAAAAAAATAAAAAAGAATTTACCAATTTTTTGTAGATTCTCAAGTTTTTGTAAAATATGTTTTCAAGGTATTCCCTTAGTTTTCTATGGATTTCATTAGAACCCATGTAATAACCATTTTATCTTTAAATTTATTAATTTCAATCTTTGCTTTTCATTTAGTGAGTTTTGTTAGAGGCTGTCAAACTTGTTTAAATTTTCAAAAAACCAGCTCTTTGATCCTATGTATTGCTCTTTAAATCGGTTTGATCAAGTTCATCACTGATCGTCATTATTTCTTTATACTTCCTGTTGCTGAAGTTTTCTAAGACATTAATGTATATCAACAAAGTTATCTGAGAACATTTAGCTTTCTAGCTTTCTTTTTTCTTTTCTTTCTTTCTTTCTTTTTTTTTTGAACTCTGTTTGGAGACCAGGCTGACCTTAAATCCATTCTACTCTGATTTGGTAAAAAAAGGACACTATTTAAATTTTGTATTGATTTATAACCTGGAATGTGATCTATTGGTGAGGAGATGCCACTGAATGCTGAAAGAATGTGTACTGTTTCTGTTGAATAGAATAGTCTCTGTCTATATGTTAAGATGATTTAATAAATATATAATTAAACTCTTGATTTGTTTTTGTTGATCTTTTAATTTGGATAACTTTAGGATGACAGTAGGGTATCAAAATCATCCATCTTTGCATCTTTACCTCTCTGGCCTTTCATGCCTATTATGTTATGAAATGGAAATTTACAATGTTTTGTGCAACAACATGCACAATTGTTGTATCTTCTTGATGGATTATTCCAGTTAGTATTATATAGTACTTTATGTTTTCCGAGTAGTTTTACAGTTTATGTCATCACGTGTCAGACTAGCAGTGCAAGCGTATTTTCGGCTTCTTGATTGATAGCTCATTTTCATTCTTTGAGTTCTAGTCTTTCAACATCTTTGCTAGGGAAGTGTTTCTTGAAGACACCAGATTGTTGGATCTTGTTTACTAATCTAGGTAGCTGGTCTGTTTCTATTTATTTACATTTAATATTACTAAGAAATGATTAATAATTCTTGTACTTTTATTTTCCCTGATTGGTTGGATTATTGTTTGCTTTTTATATTTTCCTCTATTTGTGATTTGCTGGTTTGATTTGTTGGGACTGATAGATTCCTTTCAGGGTCTCCTTTGTGTATCTATTGATCCCTCGATCCTGAGGTCTCATGTTTGAGGCTGTTTTCTTTTTCCCTTGTGCTTAGTATTTTTTAAATACCTCCTGCATTTGTGGATTAGTTTTCATGATGTTTGTGTTTATCTGAACTGTCCTTATTTCTCCATCAAATTTAAAGGACAACTTTTTTGAATATAACAATGCTATCTGGCAGCTATTGCCTTTCCTAGCTTGAAATACATCTTTCCTTAGTCTCCTGACTGTTAGAATTATTAGTGGAAAACATTGCTGTTATTCTGAAGTGTTTACCTTAGTTGGCATTTTTCTCTTTCACATAAAATTATAGACTTAACAAATTAGCACATCATCCTTGCACAGAGGGTCACTTCAATTTCAAATATATATGCTGACAAAACCATCACCTAAATGTTCATTTCTTATTTGTAGTTTAGTACATTAATGTTCAACCCTACCATCCTGGAGAATTAACTAACTGCATAAATAACTGGAATTTCTTTAGGATTCTGTATATAGCTAATTGTGTCATCAAAGGCTGAAGATACCGATACTTCTATTTATTTATTTCTAATTCATCTGACTTTTCTCTCATATCATACTTTGACTAGTTACTTCAAATAAAATTTTGAAAGTTGAAAAACTATACATATTTGCTTTGTTCTCAGTCTATAAAGAAAGCACTCATTTTCATGATTAGTCATAAGGTAACTAACAACAACATCAACAACACACACACACCGGATTAGTGAATTTTTTGTGTTGTTAGTTTGCAGGAAAAACTTTTAAAAATAATAAAGACACTTTTTTCCCAAATATATGTCTTTATCTACTGTAATAATGTTTTTCCTTTTATCATTTGTTGATACAATTAATTTCACATAATAGTGAAATTTGAACTAGTGTTATATTACTAAGGTGAAACTGATTTTCTCACCATGTTATCTGTTATGCAGTTAGATTTCACTTGCTATACTTTTATGTTGGTGAGCGATATTAGACAGGAATTGTTTTGTCAGTCAGAACTTAATATCAATGTAATGCTAGACTCATCAGTTTTCATGTGTTCAAATTTCTAGTTTTTGAGATAGTTAGTACAAAATTAGTATTTTTCCTTCTTTAAATATTTGCAATGGGGCTAGAAATATAAATTTTGTGATTAAGAGCATTTGTTGCTCTTGAAGAAGATCTGGGTTCACTTCTCAGAACCTGAATGGGGGCCCACAGTCATCTGAAACTATCTGACACCCTCTTCTGACTCTGTGAGCCTCAGGTACAGAAGCTGTACACACCCATGTGCAGGCAAAATACTCATACCGATCAAATAAAGTAGGGTAAACAATTTTAAATATATCTGGGAGACTATAACAGGCAAGCCATTTGGTCTTGCAATTTTCTTCTAAGATGATCCAAATTTCTATTCTGGATTATGGAGCTATTCAGACTAACATCTTTAAGTTGTTTTGTGAACTTTGATAGTTTGTGGCTCTCAAAAATCTGGACATTTCATCTTTGTTCATTGCATACTGTTGTTAATACTTTTTAATGCCCTCATCCTTTGAATTTCTGTAACATCTATACCGATAACTCTAATCCTTACATTTGTTTTTGGAGTGTACTCAGGAGTTTACATTCTTGTATATTTGTATTAGTGTATGTGAATGCATGTGTGGAAGCCAGAGGCCAACCTCAGGTGTCATTAGCCAGAAGTGATTGCCCTTATTTTTGAGACCGGGTCTTTCACTGGGAGTTCAGGCTTACAGTAGGCTAGGCTGGCTAACAGGCGAGTTCCAAGGGATCCTCCTGTCTCTGCCTCCCAGCACTGATTACAAACATATGCAATTGCACCTGTTTTTTATGTGGGTGCTGGGGACAGAACTCAGGTCTACATGCAGCAAGCACTTTAGACTGAGCCACCACCCTAATCTCTTTAATTCTTACTGGTAATTTTTATTCCTCCTGATGCCCTTCTTTTTTTTTCTACTCTCTCTGCTGCCCTTCCGTCCTTATTCCCCATCAGTCTAGTTAGACAGTTTGTTATTTACATGTTGATGGTTTCAAAGACTCATTTTTGTTTCATTTTTCTTTTTCTATCCTTTTTTCTTCTAACTTTAGTTTATTTAACCAAACTTCTAATTTTTCAAAAATGGGTATTTGTATCATTGGATTCTTCCCCCTTTTTTCTAGTGTAAATAGCTCCTAATTTCATTGTGGATACACAATAAACTTTGTATGTTTTCAACCTCTGTGTTTTTTTTTTTTAAGATTTATTTTGTGTATATGGTGGTCTATCTACCTGTACACCTGCATGCCAGAATAGGACATCAGATCCCATTCTAAATGACTGTCAGCCACCATGTCGTTGCTGGGACTTGAACTCAAGACCTCTGGAAGAACTGCTAATGCTCTTAATCGCTGAGCCATCTCTCCAACCCCACCCCTTTTTGTGGTTTTGAGGGTCAAATGCAGGGACTTATACATGCCATGCAACTGTTCCAGTACTGTACCTCATTGATAGCCCTCAAGACCCTTTTAAATGAAATTTGTTTTATGTCCCTGAATACAGTCTGTCTGCAGGAATGTTCCATGTATATGTTTTAGGTTATATTCTTTTATTGTGGAATCACATGTGTTAATTAGGCTAAACTGGGAGACAGTACTATTCAAATGTTTTATAGCTGTACTAATTTTCTACTGCATCATTGATTACAGAGAGACATTTGAATTCTCTAATTAAAACTGTCAGATGGATATGGTGATGACTGATTGTAGTCTAAGCTACTTGGTGGGCTGAGACAGGAGGAAAAGTAAATTGGGGACACACTAGACAAGATATCAACACCTCATCTTTAAAAATAATATTGCTTATTTGAATACCTGCAGTAACAGTATTATTTGTTAAAATATACAATATATAGTTCTATTTGTATCTGTGGAAATTGATATCATTAGATAGATACAATAGTTCTTAACACTGTTATGCCTTGGCAAAGTTAATATTGAAAATCATTAAAATTTTGTCTGATTCACTGTTCATAACTCTCCCTTAGTCCTTGTTTCTGGCCTGGTCGCCATCACAGGAATATGTACTTGGTAGGCTGCATCCTTACCTTGTTTTTTGGTTAGTTTTGACCAATAACAATGAAACATGGAACATAGAGATTTGAGTGCTTAATCATTTCAGTTTTTTCCCTGCTTGGTTGTGGGGTAACAGCTGCTATGTTTCTCTGTGAACGCAACCACTGGTGTGGGACATTAAGTTAGGTGGCTGTTTCCTACTGGTTAGGTCCCACTTTTCTCTAACAATTCTTGTTTACCCTTACCATCAGGTTTAAGAGTGATACTGCCTCTTGTCATCTGTGGGTACATCCCACTTTGGGATCCAGGAGTCTTGTCCACACCTTTTAAAATGACCCTTTCATCAAGTATCACCTCAGTCCCCCTAGGTCTGTTAGGAGATTCGAATACATCAACAGACTTGGATGATTTATGAATAGAGATTATTTTGTTCTTCCCAGTCCACTTACTGCATTCACATTCACATAAGTTGATTAATTAACAGTAGACATTTAAACAAACACAACAGACAACAGTGTATTTCGATCTTGACTGGAGGAAGAAGACTGGTCATATGGTAACGAAATTGTTCTAACCGCAGTGCTAATGTTCAATATTCTTATACGCAGGTTAACAGATTCTTGAGATGAATGTGGGAAAGACTTTCATGATGCAGACTAGTCAAGTCACAGACTATAAATATGGCACAGCATCCAGTAAAAAAGCGTCAACTCTCAGCATACAATTGAGCTACACAAATGCAGCATCCATAGCCCTAGCCTGTGGAGAGAATAAAGCTCATACTGTGTTTTGTCTCACTTCATCCAATGTCAGAAAATAAGTTGCATTTAATTTAAACAGACAAGAGTTAGGATACGGTCTGTATGATGGGGACGCAGGACAAACTAGAAATTGAGATTACTGGCTGTATTTGAACTAAAAATTTCCGCCTTACATCTCAAGATGGTAATATTCGAATGTGTTAGTTATCTCTTGGTTACACGGAAAAGCCTGAGAACACTTGAATAAGGAAAACGAATGGACCATGTATTTTACAAAACAGTAACTTTGTTCAGATGCGTTGCAAAAGGGGTAAAAGTTGCTGTGCCCGAGGGAAAAGTAACCTGACTTATTATCTCAGAACATGGGGTTCTCTTCTCCCTCGTGCTCTTCTGGCTGGGCCACGACTTGTGAGCAGTAGACATCCTCCATCACAGGAAGGAAGAGGGTGGACCAGCGGGGACAGGTGCGAACCTCCTGGGAGTAGAGTTGCCCTGGCTTGGAAGCTGATTCCAGCTGTTCTCACACTCGCCTCACTTCGGTCTAACCGAGAACTACCTTTCTGTACGGAGATCGCGCCCCGCGAAATCATAAAGGTAAACAGGAAAACTCCGGACTACGGTCTCTGCCTGCACCCACAGGCTCTCGCGAGATCTCGGGCAGTCCTACTAGTTTCGGTGAAGACCTCGCGAGAGGGCGGCGTCGGAGGCGGGGCCCGCCGTGGCGGGAATTTCGCCTGCTTCCGGTTTGGTCCGGGAAGGTTCCCCGTTCTGGATCCCGGCCTGCAGGTTCCCGGGACGGGAGCGTTTGCTGGGCCCGGGATCTTTCCGGTAGGGTGGTTCCCTCTGAACGCCGGGCTGGAGCGGAGGGAGGTGGCGGGGCCGTCTGAAGCACCCGGAAACCCGGCTGAGGTGCGTGAGGGCCTCAGCCCCCACCTGTAGGCGGCAGGGAGCGAGGACCGCGTTGGAAGTCTTGGCGGCTCTCACGTCTGGAGTCGGGACCCAGGAAGACGCCCGGATGCTTGTGGACCTTTTCCCTTCTCAGGTTTTTTAAGTTTGTTTCTTCCGTGTGCTAAGGGGACGTTTTGGGTTCCCGAGGGCGCCCCTTACCTTTCAGCTTCTTCCAGCTTCTCTTCGGAGTCGTCCCGATAACTGTATGGAACCACGATGTCATTTCAGGGCATGATGTGAATAATGGATGGCGGTTCTGCCGTGTCGACTTTTCTGACGGACAGCTTAGAACTGGAGCTGGGGACAGAATGGTGCAAACCCCCTTGCTTTTCTTGTGCCTTTGACAACAGAGAAGGCGGAGGTTTTTCCGGAGAGTCCTATCTTGCTGGCGGCTCCCTTAAGCGGTAGGTAAAAGATCCCACCCGTGTTGTTTAATTGTCACTGAAGTCTAAACTTCGGTGCTCACCAAGCCTTGTTTGATACTTAGTACCTAGAAGGTTCCAGCCTATGTTTGTGCCCTGGCTGGCTTTTGAGTATTTTCGGAGAACTTGCTTAGGAGTAGGTAGCTGAATACCGACATTTAACTGACTTAGACTGCTTTCTGAGCAGCCTAGGAATTGGAATACCAGTTTTAAAATTGCATTTCCTTTTAAGGACAGCACCCATCTACGAGTTTTCAGGAGTTTGTAAGCAGGAAGCAACTGGTTTTGTTGCTCCAGTTCTCTCCAGTCCTAGGTATCTGCATCCAGAGTCATAGCTTACATCGGTTGAATAATTGTACTTGATTTCAGTAAAGCTGCTGATCTTGAATTATTTTGGTAATGTCTCCTGAAGCAATTTTATTAATGAAGGAAACCATTTTTGCTGATTTTTATGATTGTACCCTCTTAACCTTAAAGCACATTGCATAACTTTACAATGCCATTCTTCAGTCATAATTCAGAATATTTGGTGATTTAGAAGCCCATCGTCTTGTTCAGAGATAAAACGCTATGACCTAGGACCACCGTGTATATTGCCCAGAATCCTTTTAGACTTTTCCTTTTGAGTCACATTACTTTTCACCTATTTTAACAACTTAAGGTGTAAGATATCCAAGCATTTCCTGACGTACATGCCATGTATAGTCTGGATTCAAATGATTAAGTCAGCATTTTCATTGCAGGTTAATTTTAAATCTTGATCCATTACCAACTAATTTTGAAGAGGATACAGTAGAACTATTTGGCTTCCAGTGGGTTACCGAAACAGCATTAGCAAATTCATGTCGAGAGCTCTTTCATTTATTCAGGTACGTGTATGTCTATTTTTAAGAGTCTAGATGCTGTCTAGTTTTACATTGTTAGGTTTTCCCCCAATACTGATTACAAAAACATCGGGGAAGTGCTCTTGTTCATCTTACCATTATTAACAAATAGTTTTAAAGAGTTTTTATGTTGGGGATTTATGTCAGAATCCGTGTGTGTGTGTGTGTGTGTGTGTGTGTGTGTGTGTGTGTGATGCTAGAGATCAAATCCAGGCTATCATCACACATATAGTATAGGCATTGTTTTGTTTTTAAGACAGGGTCTCAACTGTAATCAGTGTGTAGCTTAGGTTGGCCTGGAACTTATGGCAATACTCCTGGCTCAGCCTAATGCGTGCTGAAATTGCAGACATGAGCCATCACACCTGGCCTTCGCTTTTTGACACCTTGTTACAAAGACATATATTTAAAGGTTTTAAATACATCTTGTGAGCCCTCATTAAAAACTGTCAGTGAAACTTTTTTTAAATTTTTTTTTTAGATTAAAATAGAAATCATGTTTTGCCTGCTTTTTGGCATGTGTATATGCATGCCAGGTGTCCACAGAAGTCCTAAGCCAGTATTGGATCCCCCATGGAATTGGATTATGTATGGTTGTTTATAACCATAGGTGCTGGGAACCAATTGCATGTCCTCTGTGAGAACAACAAGTGCTCTTAACTTTGAGCCATCTCTCCAGCTCTCTTATTTGAGAGAACAAGCCGAGCGATTTTTCTATAATTCTGCACATTGTAGTGAATGGGTCTTTATCCAAGACCATTTGAAGGCAAGTAGGAATGATGACATGGGATTACTATCAGGAATTAAAATGAGGCATCATATGGCTTTCTATATACATTTTTCAATTATGTAATTGTTTTAGTTTGCTTTTCTATAGCTGTGATTAAAGACAGTGACCAGAAGCAACTTGGGGAGAAAAAGGTTTTGGTTAGTTTACAGCTTGCGGAATCATGAGAGGAAGCCAAGGCAGGAGCCTGAATGTAGGATGAAGCAGTGACCACAAAAAAATGCTGTTTTCTGACTTGTTCCCATGGCTTGTTCAACCTGGTTTTTATACCACCAAGGGCTACCTGCCCAGGGATGGCACTATCCGCAGTGAATTGGGCCTCCCATATCATATGAACCGTTAATCAAGAAAATGCCTACAGACTTTCCTATAGGCAATCTGGTAGAGGCATTTTCTCAAAGGAAATTCTTCTCCCCAGATAGCTAACTTGTATTGTATCAAGTTGACTAGGACAGTAAGTCTTTTTATTTTCTGAACTGTTTTATAGCTGTGTGACACAATATAACCTAAAAGTTAACCCTAGAATGTTTGTTGTATCTTATTAAATTTCCTGAAGATAGAAAGTTGTGGTTTTGAAATAGTATTTGAGATCCATCTTCTATAGATATTTTTGTAAGTTTAGACAGAGATTTATTTTATCTTTAAAAATTTACAATGTCTGAAACTGACCTTTTTAAAAAAAATTTTATTGATTCTTTGTGAATTTCACATCATGCATTCCCATCCCACTTATCTCCCCATATCCTCAAATCCACCCTCTGCCTTTGCAACCTCCCCCCAAAATAAAACCAGTTTTAAAATAAAAACTAAAACCAAAAAAACCCCAAAACAAACAAAAAAAAGAAGAATCTTTCATGGAAGCTTTTAATAAACATTCACAGAGTAAATTATTAAATAATGAAGCTATCGAGTAGTGTTAGAAATCTGATCCATGTAATTGCTATGTGCTTTACATTATGCTAAAATTTACTCTTTCACATGTTTTAAAATCAGGCAACAGCTATTCAAGTTGGAATCCTTAGCACAAGTCAGCTGTGATTTTGGTAAGTTTAATGTGTGCTTAATTACAAAAAAGAACGCCACTCTATTACACTGACTTCTGTTGGGGCTCTGATGTGTAATTGGGGTTTCAGAAAAACGTGAAGTAAGTGTTTCAGAGGCTTTCAACCTTTGGGTTGCCACCCCTTTGGGGGTCACTTATCAGAGTCCTGAATATCAGATATTTACATTACAATTCATAACTGGAAAAATTACAGTTATGAAGTAGCAACGAAATAATTTTATGGTTGGAAGTCATCAACATGAGGAACTGTACTAAAGTGTCACAGCATTAGGAAGGTTGAGAACCACGGTGTATTTGGTATTCTGAAAGAGTGACAATTGAATTTTGTTAAAGGTGATATTTATAATATTTTTTCAATTATGTAGAATTTAAGGTAAATCTGACTTGAAAAAACTTAAACTTTTCTGAGAGAACTATTCCAATACAAGATGAAAAGTAACAGACCTCCTAGGACTCTTGGTCATCTTCCTGCTTTCTATTTCCATTTCCCTTTGGCATTTGGTAGGTTGCTGATTTTAGTGGAGTGGTACAGGTAGGCTGTGAAGGAATTGAAGGGCAGTGTTTTTATTGAAGGCCGGCTGCTTCTCCTTGCAACAATTTTAGTGTGGTGTAATATTTGGAGTCTTGATTTTGTGTTCAACTTAAGTTCTAGTCTCAGCTAATTGTGTGTCTCTTATGTAACAATTTCTATCTTATTGATTGAGTTCTTGTAAAGTTTAAATGCCATTATGCATGTTAAGTGTTTCTCAGTGTACGTCAAATGCCTAGCAGGTAGAGATCACCTGGAACATATTTTTGGTCAGATAGATTCATTAATTTACCAAATCATTGTCTTGCTGATTTGGGTAAGATGTAAGAGCGATAGGACTTTATTCTGGATTGGATGCTGTTAAGGAGCAAAGGCAGTTACATGAGACACAAGAAGGAAGGTTGGGAAGGGCTCTCAACTGTTTAAACTGGGATTAATAGCATGAAGATAAAGATGTTGTCTGTGGCATTGAGTGCATGTGTCCAGACATGATTATAAAGGTTTGACTTGTCACTTTACCATAACTACAGAGTCCTCTTACTTTTGTTTTTAATGAAAATTTTTTATTTTCAAGAATCATAGCCTAGGGGCTGGAGAGATGGCTCAGTGGTTAAGAGCACTGCCTGCTCTAAAGGTCCTGAGTTCAATTCCCAGCAACCACATGGTGGCTCACAACCATCAGTAATGAGATCTGGTGCCCTCTTCTGGCCTGCAAGCATATATGCAGAGAGAATACGGTATACATAAATAAATAAATCTTTAAAAAAAAAAAAAAGAATCATAGCCTAGCTGTTTCTGGTAGTTGTTAACTGTCAGATCTGTCTTTGTTTTCATAGGATGTTAGTAGTAAATACAAATTATCATTGCTGGATTATCATTGAGTGAGACTATTTCCTGCCTGACATGCAGAGTACTTAACTGCCTGGTGTGGGGAAATCCTGTTCTGTCCCTTAGGTTCCCAGGTTTGCTTTCAGTTGTGGCAGAGTTGATCCATCTCAATTACATGAGGTATATGTATAATCTCTGCTTATAACCGTGGTGACTACTTACTTGTCCATCATTGTTTTTTACTGATCTGTTTTTACTATTTAGATTTTATTCTGGTTCTATGATACCTTTTCTGTTTCTTTGAATATCTAGTGATGTTACATTGTGGTATATGTAGATTTTATATATTTGCTTCTAGGAATTTTTAGTGTTCATCTTGCTAACTATTTTTTGTTTTGGCTTGCTGGTTAATACTTGTATTCTGATAGGTCTTTCTGAGGTTTGTTTTCAATTTTATGAGGGCTTCTACAGGCGGCTTCTAGTAGCCTAGGAAGAAGCCTGGCAAACCTTTCTGATGTATGGTGGTTTACGTTTTCCTTTTCTGCTAATTAGGAACTTAACTGTCCTAACTGGTGTGTGCTTTGTAGAGTTGTTTCCAATGTTCTTCTCTAGTCTAAGGTGACAGCAGTGAGTAATCAGCAGCACTAAGGAGACCTGGAAATTACCACTCTTTCCTATATTCCTATATGTTTTCTTTGTTCTGTCGCGCTTTTGTCCAATATTTATTTTTTTAATTGAGATTGGCTGAATCCTTGAGTGGACTGTGTTTGGGTGTTGTATCCCTCGGATAGTGGCTTAGAAACTACTTGATCATGGGAAGCTGTTAGGGTTATTAAGTTCCATCTCTCTAGGACAGAATGTTTGCCATGATTCTAGTACCTTAAAACTTACTTCATGTTGTTGCTGGTTTTTGAGATAGGATTTATAGAACATCTGCATTCTTTATTCCATCTTGCTCAGATACAGAGGTTTTAGCAATTTTTAGAGAATAATATTTTCAGGGCCTGAGAATTGTGAAGATGAGAATGTGTCTGTTTTGTATTGCTGTGACAGAGTACATGAGCCTTTATAAAGAAAAGAGGTTATTTAGGTATGGTTCTAGAGACTGACAAACTTAGATCTGACACTCCATATTATAAGGCTCAACATGGACCTCATGGGCACCTGAAAAGAGACAAAACATGGGTAGTGAACTCTTGTTGCAGCAGATTATTGTCCCAGTAAAAATTGGTCTATAATAGTGAGGTGTCATTCATCCTTCTTAATGACTGGTTAACTCTTCAAGCCCCTTAACTCCTAACACCACCACAGTGGAAATTAAATCTCAGTGTAAGTTTTGGCGGGACGAACCAAATTTATATTATAGCAAGGATCAAAAACATTTTATTTATTGGGAACATTATATCAAAGATCAGTTTATTATGTAGCTGTTAGTATAATCTTACATTTACTTCCAATTGCAGTTTTGCCAAAGTAGTAGCCATTTTGCTCATTTGAATTCAGACAAGTTTTGTGTTAAATATGGATGATAAGTTTTTGTCTCTTATTCTCATCCTGTTTTATCTGCCTGTGTTTAGTTTTTGTCTCATGTATTATGATGATTATCAGTGTTTTGCATATAGCAGCAATGTATATAATTCTTGGTGATCTGAATGTTAAAGAAATTGAGTGAAAAAGGTGTCAGGAGGCAAGTTTAAGAGAATTATTCAAAGGTTGTTTGGGCCTTATAAATCATTATAACAAGTTTTGACTTTATTATATAAATAGTGACATTTTATGCACTTTGACTTGAGAACAACATGAAATAATTCAAAGGGCCAGAGAAAGGGTCCTTAAACAGGTATTACTCTTGCAGAGGAACTGAGTTTTGTCTCCAGCATTCACTCATGTCAGGCAGCTCACAGCCACCTGGCATTCTAGCATTAGGGGTGTCTGATGGTCTCTCTGGGTACCTACACATAATTAAAAGTAAAATGAAATCTTAAAGAATTTGTGTTTTAAGCAGATTTTGCAAATAGATTATGAGAAGGTAAAGAATATGTTGTGTGTTTTCTTGTGATATGAGAGACAAGAGAAAGTGGATTATTTCAAGGTGTCTTTGTTGTAAACTTAGACTTAATAGATTAGATATTAAGATAAACCTGTAAAAAATTTAGCCACTATTCACTGACAGTTGTTTAGGCTATCATTGATAGTGTCTGTTTCCTTTTCAGGGAAGATAGCCACCTTACACTCCAAAGCAGACAGTATTAGGCAGCAATGTGTAACGTTTCTCCACTACATTAAAGTTTTCATCTTCAGGTAGGAATATAGATGAGTGGTTTTCTTACTGCATGGATATCTTTGGGTATATAGACACAAACTTGTATATTTATTCTATCTAATGCCTTTTTAGGTGCATGAAAGTACAAGATGCTGAGAACCACAATCTCCCTCTCCATCCCTATGAGGCTTTGGAAGCTCAGCTTCCTTCAATGTTGGTTGATGAACTTCGTGGATTACTTCTGTATATTGGACATCTAGCTGAACTTCCCAGTGTTACTCTAGGAGCATTTGTAAATCAAAACCAGATTAAGGTTTGATTAGTTTGTTTTTTTTAAATTATCCAACATTTTTCTCTCCCAAGAAAAAGAGTATTATGCAAGAATAAGAATTGGTACAAGCATGGCATAAAATGAAACTCTGATCTCCTGTCTTGTTAATTATGTATTTTTTACTATATATAAATGTGCCTCACCTTAGTTTCTTCATTTATGGGACTTATTTAACTTTCAGAACTTATGGGAAGAATTAAATGATTGGCTTGCCTAAAGTGCTTAAAACACTACCCTGAATCAATACTGTTATCTGTTTGAAAGTGTAAATGCTTAGAAATTTCAAATAAAAATTAACCTCTTTGAAATTTCTGTCATTCTCATCAATAAAGGTTTGGAAAATGCCATGTCATTTATATATTACAGTAAAATTTAAGAAAATGTCTTTTATTGTTTTAAGACAGTGTCTTAGGAATCTGAGTCTGGCCTCAGTATGCCTTCGACTTCTGATCCTTCTGCCTTTATCCCAAGTGTTGGGATTACACACCGAAGCCATCATGCCCAGTTCATGGAGTGCTGGAAATTGAATCTGGGTCTTTATGCTGGCACAGCACACTACCAACTATACCCTTACCCTCAAAGAAAAGTCATCATATGGAAAATCATCATGTGGAATTAAACCCTTTCACATCATTCACAGTTTAATGGTAGAATATCAGATGCAGTGTTGGGTTCAATCCCTCAAGACTTAAAAGGAAAAAATTTGCATTTTGAAACCCACATTTATGTATTCCAATATCTCAGACTTTGTTGGAATGTGTTTTTTTTAACTATGCCTCTTTTTTTCAGTAGTGATAAACAGTCTGAAGTTTGATTTTTTTTAAATGGTATTAATAACACATTTTAACTCATAAATAGCAAATTCTGTATTGAAAATTGGAGCATAAATGATAAATTATAATTTTTGATATTCTCTGAACTTTTAATCTCTCCTATTATATTTGAGTTTACTAACGTCAGTAAGTTTTTAGTAACATGATACTTGTCAAAATTTTTATTTTGGTGAACTTTAATAAGAACAAGAAAATATTGACTTGATCAGAGATCAATATGTAATATAAGTTCTAAAACAATTTATAGGTTATTATGTTTAATCTATAGAAAGGAAGTCAGTTACTGTTTTTATAAATTCTGTCTTGATAAAGGTATGTGGGTAGATTTTGGAGGGCAGTTTCCCATTCTGGTTTCCATAAGTTGGAGTGCTTGTATTTTCTGGATATCCATCAAATGTATAAGAGAATAAACATGCATAACTTGTTTGTTAGCAGAAAGAAGCCTTTGTGTGCAAGAGTCTTTATCTGAGTTTTTGTGGACATTTTGATTTGGGCATCTTGAAAAATAGTTTATTTGAAGTCTAGAAGGCTAAATATTAAAGCAGGAGAACATCTTAAAATATAAAATATATACCAAAATACTGTCCTGTAATATTCTTTTAAAAACTTAAAATTATATATATATTTATATACAGTATGCTGTCTTTCTTACATGTGAAACGCATTATTTTAGCTACTATTTCCATTTGAGCATCTTAAAAATTTGCATTAGAGATGTTATTAGATATTTTGTATCACAGTTTCTTCTATTTCTCTTTGTTTCTTTTTCATCAATTAATTTGACTTTCCAGATAGGTGATTGATGTGTGTGTGTGTTGGGGGGAGTACTATATTTGGTTTGTTTTTTTTTTAATGTTATTTGTGCTGTTAAAAATACATTGACGTTTACATTTGTGGCTACAATTCATCTCTTTTGCTATATGTAGGAGGCAGGGTGCTAAAGAGATGCCTCAGAGGTTAAGAGTCATGAGGCTGCTCTTTCCAGAAGACGGTTTGATTTCCAGAAACCATGTGATGGCTCAGAAACATCTGTAACTCCAGTTCCAGGGGATCTCTTTTGGTCTCTGTGGTCACTAGGCATGTACATGGTGCATATATACACATGCAAACAAAACACCCATACACATAATAATTAAAAAATATGTAGGAAGATAGTAAATCTGATAATAGTTTCTGTAACTGGATGTGATAACTTTAATGTGTTACATTTTCCTCATTGATTTGAAATGTCTTATTTATGTCTTTCCTGTTCCTTCTGCTTGTTACCTCTCCCTGTGCCACTATTAGTCTAGCAGTTTTGTGTTTGTATATTTGATAGAGAAAACCCTTCATCATTTTTTCTAAGTTCAATGGAACTTGTTAATGTCACTGTATTGTTTTACAGTGATATTCAGTGTTCACTAGTGATAACCAGTACAGCATAGAGCTAAAATTTTTTAATTGAGTTTAACAAAATTGAGTTTGAGTGCTCAGTCATGGATTGAGAGAGAAAATTCTTCACCCTTGTCACCTTGCATTTCTTAATGAGAATGACCATATAGTTGGCATGATGATCTGAAGTTCTCTCGTTTATATTTTATGGTTCCTGTGCACTCACTTCATTAAAGGATATTTCTTAGCTAATTTCTAAAGCAAAAACTGTATCTTAAGATTCCTTTATAGCCTTACCACTAAGTAGACACAGTGGTTGGTTGAAAGGGGTCTGTACTGTCCCAACCTATGTAACCATCTCTCTAATGTGTCTATTAAACCAGCAAGTAAAAATGTATCCTTTCAAGGCTCTCCTGTGAAAGAATTTGTCTCTCATCATGACAGAATTTTTCCCAGTCTTTGGATGGGTAATGTGGATGGAGGAGTTTTGTGATGTGGTACAAAACACATAGTAAAGTATAAATTTTTACTACTAATAATGTCATCCACAGCTCTTCCCGCCATCGTGGCATTTATTACATCTCTACTTGGATACCCATTGGCTGGTGCTAGAAATACTTCACATGCTGGGTGAAAAAATGAGTAAGTTTATGGTTTCTGCCTTTAAAAATCCTAACTTTTGTTGTTTTTTAAAATGAAATTAGCCAGCTGAATACCATGGCATATAGTCTGTAATCCCAGTTCTTGTGAGTCTGAGGTAAGAGGATTATGAGGCCAGCCTGGATTGAATGATGAATTCTGGGTTGGCCTGTGCTATGAAGAGAGACCCTGTTCAAAAGAAAATAATTAAGTTATAAGTTCTTATGTCATTTTTTAAAAGTAAATAGGTAATGTTTATCCCCCATTTTCTCCCAGCATGTCCATCAATCATGCCCCAGAGAAGTGGAAATAGCTCCGTCAGTTTATTTTTCAGTCTTTGATCTGTTGGTATACATGTATTCATTTTTCTTATAACTGGTATGGTTGTACTTTTCATTGTGGTTTTTCATTTAGCAGATTGTATATGTGTGTGTTACATGTATGTGCTGCAGTCTGTTTACACTTGTGGCATGTATAGTGACTAAAGACAGCATCAAAAATTTCCACCTTATTCTTCTAGGTCTCTTATTTTTGGTTTTTCAAGACAGGTTTCTCTGTTTCCTGGCTGTCCTGGAACTCACAGAGATCCAACTGTCTCTGCTTCCTGAGTGCTGGGATTAATGGTTTAGGCCATCACTGTCTGACTGAACTTGAACTTGCCATTTTGACTAAACTGACCTGCCAGCAAGCCCTCAAGATCGTCCCTCGTGCTGGATTATAGGCCCTTGCTGCCATAGCCAGTTTGTGCTTGGATGCTGGGAATCAGAATAGGATTTTTTTAGTGATGCAGCAGCTTTTTAGAAATCTGTTCGGGAAAGTACATGTGGTTCAGTTATACTGAGACTTGTGTTACAGCTCTATTGCACTAATTCAGTGTGTCTCTTTTTAACAGTAGTTCCTGGATTCTTTTATAAGTGTTTCCCAGAAGACACATACGAATATACCTTTAATCTGTATATATATATTCTATAAAATATTTTCTTAGACATAGAATCAAATATTGAAGTTTTGATGTTAGTTTTAGATTACGTGCCTTTTCTTCAGACTCTGGTCAGTAATAGACTAAGTACTGTTGATACATGAAAACAATGCCAGACGTCTTTTTCTTCAGGGTTTTCTGGTTATCAGTTAACTGCAACATCTTTACATAATTTTGATTTTCTTTTGTAAATTTGCTAACTTTATTAGGACTTTCTATATATGGATAGTAATCTTAGATATCAAATGCTGTATATTCATTTTTTGTTGTGTTTTGTCTTTTTTTTTGAGATGGGGTTTCACTATTTAACCCTGGCCGACCTAGACCTCAGTATGTAGACCAGGCTGTCCTGCTGTCCTGGAACTGAAAGAAATCCACCAGCCTCCACCATTGGAGTTTTGAGATTAAAATGTGCCACTACACCCAGCAAATGCTGTGTTTATCTTTTAATTAATCTTGCTACTTGGCAGCTTAGGTTTCAAAGACATATATATGTCAGTACCTACTTTTAATTATGTATGTATATGTCTATGTATACATAGACATATATAAACAAAATAATTTACAGATTTGTAATGATTATTTTAAATATATTTAGAATAATATTCAAGTGGATACGCTTTGATGTAGGTACAATCTTTGGTTATATTTACCTTGGTTTGCTCTGTTTTATGCCACAAAACAATTGCAAGCGGTGAGCACACTGGCCTCAGCTAGAAGACTAATGTTTCAGCCTCTTTGTTTTTAGAATCTTTGTAGATGAGGACCAATGATTTTCTCTTATTTTAAAGCGATAGAGCAGTAAGCTTTTCAAAGATGGCCTCATTAATACAAAAGAAGTTAATTAAACTGAATATCGAATTAGAAAAGTTTTTTTTTTAAGGAAATGCTTGGACCTATAAGCAGTTATTCTCAAATTTAACTTACAAAAAAAATCTTAAACTGTGTTTTACTTTAGAAAAAATTGAAGAGGTAAGATCATTTTTTTCTTGTGAGAATTAATTAAATCTGAGGTTTTAAAGTAGAATTTATTTTATTTTGCAGGACAAGTTGTCTATGGTCGTCAGTTTATAAGTCAGACTGGTGACAGTTTAACCAATGTCAGCCTATTTGAAGAACATTGTGAAAATCTTTTCTGCGACTTAATAAGCCTGTCACTCAACAGATATGACAAGGTAATGCTTTAAGAATTATTGATGTTTTAATGGCAACAATCCTTAATATGTGGTTTAATATATAAGGATTCGAAGTGGTTTCCATGTTACAATTTTTCGTTTTGTATTTGGTTACTAGTATCTGGTAGCTAAATGGGATGAGAATGTAAATGTTTACATTTGATAAAATGTTTACATGTATATATTGATATGTGTATGTATGTTTGAGATAAATGTTTACAATAGGCTGGAATTCATCTTTCAAGCTAATTTTTAAAGTGCTACATTCAAATACAAAGTTAGGACATTTTAATGAGGTATGTTTTAATAAGCATATACATTACATAATGCTTGACTTAAGTTAAACATTTTTCAAATCTTTATCATGATGGTAAAAAACATTGTTCATAATACATTGTTCTAGCTTTTCAAAAATATTTAGTGTGTAACTATAATTACTGTGTACAGTTGTGTACTGGAACTCCATATTCCTGCCTAACTAGCATGAAGCATGTTTATTTTGCCTTATAACAAATGCAAATTTATTTCTAAATTTCTGTCAGGAATATCTATCTTTCTCTCTTTCTCTCTCTCTCTCTCTCACCCCTTTTTCTCCCTCCCTCTCTCCCTCCCTTCTCCCCCCGTTTGTGTGTGTGTGTGTGTGTGTGTGTGTGTGTGTGTGTGTGTGTGTGTGTCTTAAATGGAACTGAGAATCAAAACAGGTGTTGTGTAAAGAATGTTGTACTAGAAAACATTTTGCCAGTGTTCCTTTTACTTTCTTTAGTTGCTGATTTTAGTAGTCCTGACAGTTTTTTCCAACAAAGTCTTAAATGTGTACTGTTTAAGCCGTGCTTCAAAATATTTTTTCAAAATATATTGTGTTCTTTTAGCTGAAAATCAGGGTTGTTGTGTACTTTGGTTGTAACATGAAACTTATTTTTTAAAAGTTAAGGAAATGACACTTTTTCTTAAACTGAGAAAACATTTTAACTCTTTATAACAATTAGCTATGTGATGTGTAAATAGCTCTTTCTTTTTGCAGGTTAGACCTTCTGAAGCATTAATGATTAATCACTACTCATGCTCCTGTGTTAAAGAATTATGGGTTCTACTTATTCATCTTCTAGACCACAGAAGTAAATGGTCAGTTGCAGAAGTAAGTTGAATAGATTGATATTTGGTTGTTGTGACTAGTTCATGTATTGAATGGCTACTCAATTCACACACAGTATTGTTTGCATAGTTGGGTATTCTCCTAGATGAGCCTGTATCTTCCAGAGAACATGCATTAATAGAATATATCAGGAAGTTTGTTATAAGAGATTGACTAGCACTGTTATAGAAGCTGATCCTAGGATGTATAGATGGCAAACTGGAGACCCAGGAGAACTGACTACACAAGTTACAATCTGAGTTGAAAGCCTTAAAAGGCAGAGGAGTTCTTTTCTAAGAGCTCTTCTAAGTGAAACTGCAATTCCTGACTTCACCTCAGAAAAGTATTTTTGGATGAGTCAGTCAATATAAAGCAGAGTTGGAGTTAAGAGTTGTGGGTTTTTTTGTTTTTGTTTTTGTTTTATAATTACATCATTTCCTCCCTCAAACAAACCCTCTCATTTACTCTCTACCCCCCTGAATCTCATTCAGATTCACATCCTCTTTTTATTATGTGTTAATTTGTGTATTGGTGATTTTCTCTGGGGAAGGCTGTTTTTTTCCACTCTTACCATTCCTTGGTTGCTTGTAATTCTTTCTGTAGTGTTGAAGCCTCCTGTGCATTCCCTTCCACATTAGCATGTCTCTTGGTGCCATTCTTGATCAGTTGTGTTTAGCAGCCATGTTGGTGACAATTCGTGGGTGTACTTCTCTGACACAGCCAGATTCCTGTTTCTCTGACTTTTAACCCCACCATCCCCTTCTGAAATCCCTGATCCTTAGGTGCCTTAGATTGTTGTAGATGTTATCAGATGGGACTGCTCTACCACTTTGCAGTTTGGTCAGTTGGGTGTTTTGTTATGGTCTCCAATTATAAGTTTCTCTGAGGAGAGTTGAGAGCTGCATGTATCTGTGGGAGGAAGGACAGCTTTTTAGAATGTAGTTGGGTATTGTGTTGACTTAGGTAAGGGACAGTTGTAATTTTGTCTTAAGATTCATGACTGCACTAGCCTAGAGAAGTTGATTAGGTTTCCAGTACCAGATGTGATTTCCTTCTTGAGTGGGTCTTATAAATCCAATTAGAGAGTTGTTGGCTACTGCCAAGGTATGATTGCCACTACTGCACCTTTATAGTCATTATCACCTGTTGATTGTTGTTCATAGCTGTTGTAACTGCTAGAACTATTGGTTACTTCCCTCAGTTAGGAACTTGCATGGAACCTTCTGGTATCATGAAAGCTAATCCTCAGGGAGGGGGCTCCCAGGTCAGATGGACTTTGGATTATCTGCCCCTGTGTCTCAAGATGTAGTATTCAGTAGGGATGTACCTTTCCCTTTGGGGATAGGGAACAACCTAGGGCAGTAGCAAAAGCATAAATGTTTAAGGAGTCCTGGGCAGCCCTGACCAACAGCTCAAATGAGGGCTTTTCATGCCCTAGTGTTGGGTCTTTTTTTTGTTTGGTCACATGCTGTATTAGTTAAGACTCTCTAGAGAAACAGAACTGATAGAATTAGTCTCTGTGTAAGAGTGGGATTATTAGAGTGGCTTACAGGTATTCCAGCAATTGCTGTCTCCCAATGGAAAGTCCATGAATCCAGTAGTTGTTCAGTCCAAGAGTCTGGAAGTCTGTCTCAACTGGTTCAGTATGTGCCAGATTCCAAAGTAGACATGAATACAAGTCGGGGAATAAAGTTGCCAGCAGGAGTGAGGGCAAGCAGGCTAGAGCAAGAGCTCTTTACCATGTTTATATAGGCTTCCAAAATTTAAGGTAGATCTTCCCACCTCAAAAGATCTGGATTTAGGGTGGGTCTTCCTAGTTCAAATGATTCAGTCAAGAAAATCTCTTACAGGTTTACCCATCTGCTTGGGTTTTAGTTAATTCTAGATGTAGTCATGTTGACAACCAAAAATAGCCATCACAAATCTACCTCTTGTCAGCTTGACACACAATCATATCTCCTTATGTCATAGTTATCCTAAACTGATATAACTAACCATGCACAACATCAAACACATTATATATTTTAGAATAGGTGCCAATGTGCCTTGAGGGACATTCTTTTAGTATCTCAAAACTTGAAGTTGATAACTACTGATGTTCTATCATTGGATGTTACTGTACATGATAAAGAAATCAAGGAAAAAATACAAATCTCTGTGCAGATACATCTTAACAATATGACAGACACATGTCAGTTCTGATTCTCATTTCTGCAGCTTGAACTTAGCTGATACTTTTCACTACCTTCCTTGGTTACATTCTATATTTTCTCCATCTTCAGCAAGAACCTCTGCAGATTCCTATTCTGGAGGAGGGACTCATATTTTTTTTTTTCTGAGGAATCTATTACCTTTGTCATTCTGCCTAGATTAGGTTATTATAAAGAATGTTTCTGTGGCTTTGTTTCCCCAAATGTGTGTTAAAGACTAGGCTAAACTCTTTGTATCAAGACTGGACTAGGCAACCCATTAGGAAGAAAAGGGTCACAGGCAAAAGAGTAAGAGACACCCTTACTCTTAGGAGTTCCCACAAGAGCACCAAGCTACAAACCATAAGGTGTATGCAGAGGACCTAGGTCAGACCCATATAGGGTCTGTGTTTATCTTTTCAGTCTTTGTAAGTCCCTATGAGCCCTGCTTACTTGATTCTGTAGGCCATGTTCTCTTGGTGTTCTCTACCCCTCTGGGCTCCTATAGTTTTTTTCTCATCCGCTTATGCGATATTCTTACCCTACGTGTAGGTCTCTGCACATGCTCCTATCAGTTTCTGGATGATATCCCTCTGATGACACTTGAACTAGGTACCGATTTATGAGTGTAGCAGGATATCATTAAGAATTATTTTGTTGGCTTTTTAAAAAAAATTTCTAGTCCTGTTTGATTCTATTCTGGATCCAGGGTCTCTGAGCTGTCCTACCTCTTGTTCCTGGCCATCCAGGCAGGGTCAGGCTTGGGCTCTATTTCATGGTGTGGGACTCAAGTTGAACCAGTCATTACTTGGCCATTACCACAACTTCTGCACCACCATTACCGCAGCACATCTTGTAGGCAGAACAGATTGGAGGTCAAAGATTTTGTGGCTGGATTGATATTCTGGTTCTACTGCTAGAAACCTTGCCTGGTTATAGAAGATGGCAAGTTCAGGCTCAGTATCCCTCATTACTAGGAGTCTTCCTTAGTACCATTCTCGTAGATTCCATGGAGTTTTATATCACCTCCAATTCCAGTTGTCTTTGGTAATACTCGCTTCCTGCTCCCTCCCATCCCCATCCCGTTATCCCTCATCCCCTCCTGATTTCTCCTGTTCCAGTGTTCATTCTCCTCCAATAAAATCTATTCTATCTCTCCTTCCCATTGACATCCATGCACACCCCCCTCCACCCTCTTGAGCCCTTCTTGTTACTTAGCCTCTCTGAGTCTGGATATAGCATGATAATCTTTTGCTTAGCAGCTAGTGCCCACTTACGAGTGAGTATATACCTAATGTTTGTTTTTATGGGTCTGGGTTACCTCACTCAGATTTTTTTCTGATTCCATCCATTTGCCTGCAAATATCATGAGCTATCTGTCACTTGTGTTTTGATCTTAGCCATCCTGACAGGTGTAAGATGGAATCTCAGAGTAGTTTTGATTTGCATTTCCTTGATGGCTAAGGATGTTAAGCATTTCCTTTAGGTGTTTCTCAGCCATTAGATAATTTGTTGGGGGATTTTCTGCTTAGATCTGTACCCCATTTTTTAATTGAATTATTTGGTTTGTTGTTGTTTAAATTTGTGATTTCTTTATATATTTTGGATATTAGCTCTTTGTCATTTGTAGAGTTGGTGAAAATCTTTTCCCATTCTGTAGGCTGCTGTTTTATCCTATTCTTTGCCTTACAGAAGCTTTCAGTTTCCTGAAGTCCCATTTGCTGAGTATGCATCTTCATGTCAGTGCTATCATCGTTCTGTTGAGGAAGGTGTTTTGTGCCAGTTAGTTCAAGGTTATCTTCCGTTTTCTTTCTATCAGGCTCACTGTGCCTGGTTTTATATTGGGGGTCTTTGATCCACTTGGACTTGAGTTTCGTGCAGGGTGGTAGATATGGATCAATTTGCATGTTGAGTGCTGACATCAGGTAGATCAGCACCATTTATTTGTTCAGTACTTTCTTTCATTATGTGTTTTTGGCTTTTTTTTTTTAATCAAAATCACATGTCCATACATGTGTGGATTTACATATGGGTTTTTGATATGATTCCACATCATATAAAAATATATGAAACCATAGCCTGTATATTTTCTTGCCAGTTCAGGCGATTTTTATTCCTATAGCTCTGTAGTACAGTTTGAAGTCAAAGATGGTAATACCTTGGATGTTCTTTTATTGTACTAGCTTGTTTAAGCTATCCTGGGCTTTTTATTTTTCCATATGAATTAAGTATTGACCTTTCAAGGTCTGTAAAAAATTGTTTTTGAATTTTGATGGGAATTTCATTGAATCTGTAGATTACTTTAGGTAAGGTAGCCATTTTTACTATGTTAATCCTACCTATCCATGAGCATGGGAGATCTTTCCATTTTCTAATATCTTCTCTAATTTCTTTCTTTACAGATTTGAAGTTCTTTTCATACAGGTCTTTCTCTTATTGGTTATAGTTAGTTCAAAATATTTTGTATTGTTTGTGGCTATTGTAAAGGGTGTTGTTTTCCTGACTTCTTCCTTAGTCCATTTATCATTTGTGTATAGGAGGACTGCTGATTTTTTTTTAATTACTCTTTTACCCAGCCACTTCACGAAAGGTGTTTACCAACTATAGGAGTTCCCTGGTATAATTTTGGGGTCACTTATATATGCAATCAGATATGCAAATACTGATACTTTAACTTCTTGCTTTCCAATTTGTAGCTTCCTTCGGTTGTCTCATTACTCCTGCTATAGCTCCAATTACTATATTGAATAGATATGGAGCCTTGTTCCTGATTTTTGGTGAAATTACTTTTGAGTTTTGCTTCATTTAATTTGCTGTTGGCTATTGGCTTGCTATAAATTGCCTTTATTATGTTTAGGTAATGTTCCTTTTAACTCTGATCTCTCCAAGACATTTATGATGAAGGGGTGGTTGATTTTTGTCACAGGCTTTTCAGCATCGAATGAGATGATCATATGGATTTTTTTCTTTCAGTTTGTTTATATGGTGGACTACATTGACTGATTTTAATATGTTGAACCATCCCTGTATTTCTAGAGCGATGCCTACTGGATTATGGTGGATGATCTTTTTGATTTTTCTTAGATTCAGTTTACAAGTATTTTTGCATCAGTGTTCATGAGGGAAATGGTCTGTAATTCCCTTTCTTTGAATCTTTCTATGGTTTGGGTATCAGGGTGACTGTGGTCTCATAAAATGAATTTGGCAGTTTTATGGAATAATATGAGGAGTATTCGTGTTAACTCATCTTTGAAAGTCTGTTGGAACTCTTGTGTCAAAACTGTCTGGCCCTGGTGTTTTTATAGTTGCGAAACTTTTAATGACTGATTCTATTTCCTTGAGAGTTATAGATCTATTTAAATTGTTTATTTGATTGTGATTTAACTTTGGTAATTGTATCTACCAAGAAAATTCTCCACTCCTTTTAGATTTTCAAATTTTGTGTAGTACAGGTTTTAACAGTTTGACCTCATGGTTGTTTGGATTCCTTGGTGTCAGTTGTTATGTTCCACTCTTAGGTTATGACTTCCTTAATTTGAATCTTTCTCTGTCTTAGGTTGGATAAAGGCTTGTCTATCTTGTTGATTTTCTTCAAGAACCAGGTCTTTGTTTCATTGATTCTTTGTGTTCTCTTTGTTTCTATTTTACTGATTTCTGCTCTCAATTTGGTTATTTCCTGCCATCTTCTCCTTTTGGGTGCATTGGCTTCTTTTTGCCCTAGTGCTTTCTCAGGTGTGCTGTTAGTTTGCACATGAGATCTCCCCAGTATCCTTAGGTAGACACTTACTGCTTTGCAGTTTCCTCCTAGCACCACTTTCACCAAGTCCCATAAGTTTGGGTATGTTGTGAATTTTTAATTTTCTTTTTTTCTGTCTTGGCTCAGCATTCATTCAGTAGAAAGTTGTTCAGTTTCCATAAGTTTGTAGTTGTGCAGTTTCTGTGAATTTGCTCTTTCAGTTGTTGCTGAAATCAGTTTTAATATGTGGTGTTCTGATAGGATGCAAGGAGTTATTTCAATTTTCTTGTGTCTGTTTAGGCTTTCTTTGTAACTGAAAATATGATTAACTTAGAAGAATGTTCTGGGAGGTGCTGAGATGAAGGTGTTTGGGTAAAATGTTCTGTAGATATCTGTTAGGCCCATTTGACTCATAACACCTGTTAAGTCCAGTATTTCTCTGTTTTTATTTATTTATTTTTTAATCTGGATGTCCTGTCCATTGGTGAGAGAGCTGGATATTGAAGTCTCTCACTATCAATGTGTGGGTCTCGATGTGCCATTTAAGCTTTACTAGGGTTTTCTTTATAAATGTGTGTGCCATTGTACTTGGGGTATAGATGTTGAGAACTGAAAGATCATCTTGGTGGTTCTTACTTTCGATGAATATGAAGTGCCCTTCCCTGTCACCTTTGATTAGTTTTGGGTTGAAATTTGTTTTGTTATATACTAAAATGGCTACGCCAACATGTTTTTTAGGTTCATTTGGTTGGAAAATATTTTTCTGACTGTTTACTCTGAGGTAATGTCTCTCATTGATGCTGAGGTGTATTTCTTGTATGCAGCATAAGAATAGATCCTGTTTTCACATCCATTCTGTTAGTCTGTGTTTTGGGGGAGACATTGGGGGAATTGAGTCTATTGAAATTAGAGATATCAATGACCAGTGATTGCTAATTCCTGTTACTTTGTTGTTGTTGTTCTTGTAGGTTCTAGTGATAGTGTGTGTGTCCCTTTAGGTTTTCCTGGTGTAAGATTATTTCCTGTGTTTTCATTAGGGTTCATGAGAAGTCTCAGAAAAGACTACCAGACATGTGTACAATCAGTGTTTATTATCTTGAGAGTAAAGATTCCAGCATGCTTGGACAGGATATCTGATACAAAGGCAAAATGGCGATGATGAGAAGAGCACACAGGCTCCTTTTAGGGAGAGTTTCAGGGACAGTTAGGTCATCCTATTGGGTAAACAAGTAGAAGTTACATTAGTACCTGCCTGATTGCCTAAGCCTAGCAGGGCCTGACTAGGACTGCAATTCTTCCATCTTTGGGCATGTTTGGACAAGTCTCAGGACCTGACCCTATTTGGTCCTTGCCTTGAGGTACCATGGGGGCTGGCTCAAGCCTGGTGCATGTTATCTCTCTCATTGTCCTCTCAGGAAACTGAAACTCAGGCCCAGTTGCAAAATGGGGAAAGTTCAGACCTTTCATTTTCATGGATATAGTTAACATCCTTGTGTTGGAGTTTTTCTTTTAGTATATTCTGCAGGCCTGGATTTGAGAATAGATATTATTTAAATTTGACTTTATCATGGAATATCTTCTTTTCTTCAGCTATGGTGATTGAACTTTTGCTGAGTATATTAGCCTGAGCTGGCAAGTGGTCTCTTAGAGTTGGCAGGCTTTTAGAGTCTCTGTTGAAACGTTGGATATAATTTTAGTAGGTCTGCCTTTATATGTTACTTGGTACTTTTTCCTTGAAGCTTTTAATATTTGTTCCTTGTTCTGTATATTTAGTGTTTCGATTATTTTACTTCTCTGGGACTTTCTTTTCTGATCTAATCTCTTTGGTGTTCTGTAAGCTTCTTGTATCCTTATAGGCATGTCCTTTATGTTAGAAAAAATTTCTTATTTGACTTTATTAAAAATATATTTCTGTTCTTTGAGCTGAGATTCTTCTTCTATTCCTATTAGTCTTAGATTTGGTCGTTTCATAGTGTCCCAGATTTCTTGGAAGTTTTATATCAGGAATTTTGTAGATTAAACATTTTCTTTGATCTCATTTATTCATTTCTTCTGTTGTATCGTCAGCACCTGAGATCCTGTTTTTTCCATCTCCTGTATTCTCTGTTTCAGTTTTCTTTATTGCTGCTATTCAATTTTCATTCTATTCCATTGTCTTGAACAGTTTTATTCATTTCCTTTAATTGTTTGCCTTTTCTTGGCTTTTTAAAAAGAATTTATTAATTTACTCCAATTTTTGTTTGTTTTTTCTTCCCTTTCTTTAAGGAATTTATTCCCTTCCTGTTTTAGTACCTCTATTATCCTTAGAAAGATGGCTTTAAGACCGTTTTCTTGTGCGTTAGCTGTGTTATTCTGGCTATTGTTGATTGTATTTTTATGCTGGTGTCTAGGCATCTGTGTTTGGAGTAATTATAGGTTTAGGTGCTGAGTTTGTCTTCACTATAGTTTTTTGTTTTTTTTTTTTTTAATTTTGATTTCTGTTTCCTTTGGTCTTCTGGCCAGAGTGATTTGGGATTCTGTTGGCCTCAAGGGGAGTAGATGTTTCTTCAGGATTCATGGGCTAGGATATGGTGATGCGGAGGACTGCCTTTTGGGGATAGGTCGTGCAGGCACTGAGGAAGTGTTGGCAGTCTGTTCCGAGTGCCCTCGTGACCTCTGATAAAGCAGGGGACTTCCGCATGAATTGAGGGATGGTATGTGGTGATGAGGACAGGGGGAATTGTTAGTTGGTTGAGCGGCTCCAAACAAGAGTTGGCAGTCTGCAGGCATGGGTTGGGGGGCCTTGTCTGGGGTCCTGGGTGCTGCTGTAGCCTGTAGAAAAATAGGGGCCTTTTATCTGAGTTGGGGGTTCAGGTATGGTGGTGAGGAATGGTGGACAGTTGGGGCTAGACTGGGTGTGATCTGAGGGAGTGTTGGAGGTCTGGGGTGGGGGGCTTATCTGTGGTTCTCTACAATGTTATTAATCATTCCCTAGGAGATTACCAGATAATATATTTAAAAGATAGATTTTCAGAACATTCTATAGGGTCTTGACAAAAGACACCTTTAAAATATAAAGCACATTAAGCTTCATAATTGATGCTCTATTATGTGTGTATATTTCATTATGAACAAGAAAAACTTTAATTCAAAGGTTATTAGAATAGTGTCTTAATTTAACTGAATTATGTTCTTTTTGTTCCTATAGTCATTTTGGAATTGGCTGAATAAACTTCTTAAAACATTTTTTGAAAAATCAAGTGACCAAAGAAGACCCTCTGCTTCTCTAACTCAGGTCAAGGATCCATTAGGCTTTAGTTGGTGGATTAGTGTTCATGTAGCATCACTATACCAGATTGATCGCCATGGTGTATCAGATGAAATGGTAAGATTTATATTTGCTCTTCTTTTTAGTTTTTGTATACTATCAGTTAATATGTTTCTTTAAAGACAAATGTAAAGCAAATGAGTAGTAAATAAAAATTTAGGTTATCGAAAACAGATTTTTTTTGTATAATGTTTCTATAAACATCTACTAATCTTGAAGATTATAAAGTTCATATTTTTATTGTTTGATAAATGGAAAGCACTTTGTAGAAGACTTGGTCTCCAGTCTTGGCTCTACTCATCAGTCTTCCATGGACTTTGAGTAAATGCTCAAGATTTTCATATCCTTTGTTTCCTCATGGAAAAATTATGGCTTTGTATTGGTCCACAGTTTCCTTCTAGTTATAAATTCTGCAAGAGTGTCAGGATATGTCTCCCTGAAATGAATCAGTTGGTTTCTATGAAATAAAATGAAAGTGTTTCTTTTGGGGCTGGAAATACAGCTCAGTGGTTAAGAACACATACTGCGCTTACAGAGGACCGGAGTTTTATTCCCTGCATCTACACTACGAGGGTCACAGCTACCTGTAACTTTAGTTCCAGAGGATCTGTTATCTTTGGACCTGCTGCAGGCAACTGCAATGTTTCACAAACCCAAACATATACACTTGATTTTAAAAGGCATAATTTTTAAAGTGTTTATTTTGCATAACATTTCTTTTGACGTGCTTTTCCTTATATCTATTTAACAAACTATCAATTTTGCTTCAAAGAACAAGACAGATTTTATCTATCTGTTGAGTTACTGCTTAGTTAGAAACAATCTTTTATGGCATTACTCAAAATTTCTTGTGATTTAAACCACCTAATATATATATTTATGTGAACCCTATTTGATGTTTTTAATTTCTATATTTGTATAATTTCTTCCTTTCTCAAAAAATAACAATTTTACAAGCATGTAAGTTCTGTGAAATTCAGACATTTGAGGCAGGAGAATCAACACAAATTCAAGACTAGCCTATATTGCATAGTTGTAGGTGGGTGTGAGTGTTACAACTCTGGAATTGTAAAGATATCCTGACTTATCAGGAAGACAGTCTATACTTAGAGTCACAATAGGACAGCTCTGCCCTGGAGGGAAAGTCAGGCTACCTGAAGGTGGGTTGCTGTGGGGGATGGTTTCCCCGCAGGATATAGCAATCCTGCTTCTCTCCTAGAGCTAAGGGAAAGTCCTAGCAGAACTATCAGCTTCTTTTTCTGTGGCCCAAACTATAACTTCTTCTGCTACATTCTACTAAAGGGAAACCCCTACAGAAGTGTAGCAATCTCCTGTTCCAATGAAAAGTTGTTATTTTTTCTGCTCAGCCTTGCTCAGGCCCCCTAAGGGAATGTCTCAGCGAGGTTTTTCTGTTCAGTTCCCTAAGTGACATCCAAGCCAGGTTCTTCTGTTCTGTGCCAGTGAATCCAAGGCTTTTAAAAAAATGATTTGGGAAGGAGGAATCCAGGAGAGTGGCTGCCTCTGCCAGGGTGGTGAAAAACAGTTTCCCCAACTGAATAGACAGAAGGGCTTACAAAGGGCTTCTTAGGGGCAGAGTTTTCTCAGGGAGAAGTTTTTCTGCTCAGGCATTGCTTAGTTTAGTTGGTCAGGGCCAGAGATGGCTCTGACTTTTTAGCTTGTTGACTCTAATCTTGGGGCCAGGACATATTTCTTTAATGGCTCTGATTCTGTGACAAAGTATGTTTCTTTGACACTGGTTTCAGAGTCAGGGAGTGTTTCTTTGCTTCTGCATTCAGTAATAGAGTGTTTATTTCACTGGCTCTGGGTTCAGAGTTAGGGTGCTCAGTTATTGGTTGGTTTTTCTTGGCTGGCCCTTTTAACCCTACAATAGTGAGTTCCAAGTTAGCCTGGGCAATGGAATGAAGTCCTTCTCAAAACCCAGCCCCCCAAATAAAACAGGCAGGTTTCTAGACCTCAAGTCTGTAAATCCTTATTTAGTAATCTGAATTGGGGTTGTGAATCTTTATGATTATAATATTCCTTGGTTTCAACTTCTAGGTATAACAAATCATTCTCTGAGCTAATTGTCTTAGTTTCTATTGCTGTGAAGAGACACCATGACCAAAGGAAAACATTTAATTGAGTGGCTTACAATTCAGAGGTTCAGTCCATTATCATCACGGTAGGACCTGGTGGCCTGCAGGCAGACATGATGCTGGAGAAGGAACTAAAAATTCTACATCTCTGCAGGCATCAGGAAGTGAACTGTCTCACTGGGTGTAGCGTGAGCATAGGAGACCTCAAAGCCCACCCCCACTTTAACATACTTTCTCCAAAAAGGCCACATATATTTCATCAAGGCCAAACCTGCTAATAGTGTCTCCAGTGAGCTTATGGGGCCAATTGCATTGAAACTACCACACTTACGAAATCTGTTCCTTGATAAAGTGGACAAGCTTGCTCTTTTGAGCATTAAAAACTTGATCTCTGAGATCTTGTCTGTGGTGTCTGAGTGTTAGGACTGACAGATTGTAGCAATAAATAGGCCCCTGGAAGTCTTCTAAATTTCTTCTTTAATATCAAAAGTTCTTTAAGGAAATCGTCAAGATAAGTTATTGCTGTAGAAAGTTCATGGCAATTTAAGCTGCCATTTTTTTTTCTTTTTCTTTTGAGAAATAAGTAGAATCAACAGACACAGATGAACTGCATGTCCTTTGGTTCTGTCCATGAGAGTTTGCCTTCCTAATACATAACAAATACTCAAATTTTAGCAGCTGGCATAATTTCTTTATGGCCCATTTATTAAATACTTTTGTGGAATAGTATGCTAATGTTTAACTTCACTTATTAGAATATTATTAACATTAAGTGAATTTAAATATTGCCTATAATTCTGAAGTCTCAACATAAACATTTTTACTTTTCTTTCTGTTCTACATCAATTCATCTAAGAACACATTCCTTATTTTAATCAGGGTATATAAATGTAGTACTTTGTCAAACACTTCTGAGTTGTATTCGGTGTTATAATAAGTGTTTATAAGAGGATCTATATGAAATACATTGTTCTTGCTTTGCTTCAGGGAATATGCTTAGCTTATTAAACTTATTTGAACTGTAGTAACACTGTTTGTAGTGAGCGCTGTATTCAGTAGCAGTTGATACTTATCCCTGGGTAGCCTCAGTGTTGTTCTTTCATTGCTGTTACAGTGCACTGATGGTTTATTCTTAGCTCTCTGGAGATTATTACTTTTATTAGTGTTGAGTCTAGACAGCAAATGGGTCTTTTAATTTTGTTCCTTTGTTGTTTTCTTTTGCCAAAATATTTAAAGATACTGTTTAAAATCTTAGGAAGGATTTTTAAAGGAAACTGCTACATTTGAAAATGGAAACTTTTCTGTGATAAAAATATTATAGTATATATTTATATATGTACATATAAAATAAAAGTTGCTTTTAGTGTGTATTCTCAGAGTTTCCAATATTTTTGAACTTCTGTGTGACTTTTAAAGATAAAGTCACATTAGTGACCAGCTTTTCCATTAGTAATAGTTTTTATTAGGTGTGGAAATGCATATTTTATTTACAATGTATTTAATATCTAAATGATTATTCACGTTTTAGTGTGCTAAAAAGTGGGAGAAAAAAATGATATATTTATCTTATGGGTGAAGAAGTAGGAATACATAGTGATCAAGGGTCACTTTATTTTGTCAATTAGATAAATTTGATTTTTTTCTTTTTAAAACAGTTCTCCAAAGATTGACTCTTACAAGTAAATCTTTGGTAGGATAACCATGTGCTCCAATTTGCCATAGGCAGGCCATTTTATGCCAACTAACATTTATCTTATGTCCAATTTTATTCTCCAGGTTACCTCTTTAGTAAATTAGATGGTCATTCTTAACGATTACTTTAAAGGCATATTGGTTGATTCGTTTAGAAAAATTGTAAACGGATGTTAATTTGTGTCTGGGATATATTTAAATCATAACTTTAAAAATTGCCTTGATGCTTTTTCCTCCTTATGATATATTGATGTTGCCAGCTATCCTGCAGGAAGAGGTTGTATAGTAGTGTGCTTTTTTCCCCCTGACAAATACTGTGTGAAGGATGATAAGTAATACTAGTTAGTTACATGGTTTTCACCAGACAAATATTGTAGACAAAATAAGATGTTTTAGCTTTTAAATGTGATGTTTCAACTTCTCCCAAAGTTTGATATGAAATCTTTACATTTTAAATAAGTTTTAGATATGATTATGTTTTATTTTAAGTTTTTGTAACTTGGAAAATTAGACAGTATATTTTTATAAGCCTGTAAGAAAAATATGGTATCTTAGTTCCCATATTAGAAGCGCTAGTTTTTTATTCATTTCTGCTTAATGTTCTCTCAATCTAGATGAGAATTTGTTATTCTCTTAGAATCCCAGTCAATTTATTTTATAGCCAAGCATAGTTTAAAGATGTGAATTACTTTTGGCCATTACAAGGGTCAACTGTGACACTATTTTCTGCCAAGAACATGGGGTTATCATCAGGCATGCTGTTTCTGGAGCATTTGAAGTGTCAACCTACTAAAAGCTATGAAATGTAATCTTAAAATGAGAGTTACACAAGTCCAAATGCAGTCTGCTGGAGGTGGAAAGTGAGGCTTTCTGTTCGTGGTGGGGCTATTCCCTATAAAGATTAAATAGGCACCTTGCTTTTTAATGTTGGAATAAAAAGTAGAAAACATAGTCCCAGATTGATGGCTCCTACATGACTTGGCTTTTAGAAATTAGATATGTGGGCAATATTATGGTGAAATAATATGTAGGAACAATTCTCTCATGCTTAAATTTGCTTGTGGAAATAAAATACTGTTTTTGGTACTATATTCTCTTATGTTGGATTTGGGCTGGTAGTTACTTTTTTTAATATAAAGTTTTTTATGTATACATGCATATAAACATAAGTAGAATTTCTTTAGTCCACCCACTGACGTTTGTATGAATATGCTTTAAGGGCTGAGCACTTGCTGTTTGATAATGTATCAGGGGCTCATCCCTGGGGAAGACCAGCTCTTCCTCTTAGCAGTCATCAGTTGCTTATAGCCTTTATCTAGGGGTGAATCCTTGTATGATTTTCCTCCACCTTGTCTTTTGATAAATAGTTTAATTTATTTAAATTTTAGCCGTCATGTAGTTCACATTGTTGAAATTCTTTGAGTAAGAATTACACTACTCTGATTTAAATGGCTTGATAGGACAATTGAAGCATACTCATTAACATCCAGTTGTAATAAAACAAAAATATGAATTGTATCAACCTTGTCCTGTTCCTGATTACTTGGCTCTGGTGGTGACATTTTCTCTTCATAATAGTCTACAAGCTGTAAGATGAATAAACCCTTCCCTCCCCAAGCTGATTTTGGTCGTGTTGTTTACCATAGCAATAGAAAGTAAATTAGGAAAGGTAAGAACTACATAGGAGAGAGAACAGGTGGAATACCACCAAAAGGGCAATTTCATTTATTCTTTCATACTAATCTTCTGGCATCCATGTGTGACAGTATTCAGAGTGTATATTCTTTTTTGTTTGTTTTGTTTTTCTGTTTTTTTTTTTCTTTCCTTTGAGACAGGGTTTTTCTGTAGCTTTTGAGCTTGTCCTGGAATTAGCTCTTGTAGACCAGGCTGGCCTCGAACTCACAGAGATCTGCCTGTGTCTGTCTTCCAAGTGCTGTGAGCTGGGATTAAAGGTGTGCACTACCACTGCCTGGCCAAAGTGTATATTCTTGACCAAGGTTTTGCTTCATCTTCAGTATTCATAGTTTCTTGGACCTTCGCTACGCGTGCATGACCTCTTACTGCTCAAGTAGTTGATCTCAGTCTCAAGGTTAGCTGACCCAAAGTCACATTGTGGGTCGGTGGAACTTGATCAAATCCTGCCCTAATACTCTGTGGTGATGACCAGCCTCTCCTCTGTCATATCCCCAAACCAATGTGATAGATAGGTCTCCAGACCAAGGTATTCATTCCTTTCAGGCTTTGATATTCTGATGGATCAGACAAGTGTTTTTTGTTTGTTTTTGTTTGCCAGTAGTAACTAAGTCATTTCATTAGTAATGGTTATATAACCAAAAAGATAATGAAAAGGAACATTATATATCTCTCAGTTTCTAAGAGTTGAACATTTTTTTAGGGCTTTATCTAGGTGGTTCCTGGCTCAGGATCTGCCATGAAGATTTTGTCAAGTTGTCACTTAGAGGCAGTTCCTGAAGGCTTAATTGGGACTAGAAGATCTAATTTTGGTAGAATATTTTAGTTTCTCATTCTTTGAACTTCAGGTCTGCTCACACTAGGGATGTTTCCTTTATTAAATTAGCAAGAGTACTGTCAAGATGGAAGCTTCATGGAAGTGACATGTGGCCCCTCACATTAGTATTGTTGGTCTATTGATGACCATCTTCTTTGTATTGGGGGAAGGGACTATATATTGATACAGACCAAGACGCAGAGACCATAAGAGACTGTTTTAGTTCCTGACTACTACTGTTACTGTGCTCCTATTAGTTAGGAAGTACTCATTTAGTGCAGCTGAATATTTTCCAGCCCCCCCTTTTTAAGATTTTATTTATTTATTATGTATACAGCATTCTCAGTATTCTGTCTGCATGTATACCTGCAGGCCAGAAGAGGGCATCAGGTCTCATTACAGATGGTTGTGATCTACCATGTGGTGGCTGGGAATTGAACTCAGAATCTTTGGAAGAGCAGGCAGTGCTCTTAACCACTGAGCCATCTCTCCAGCCCCCATTTTCCAGCCTTTTAAAATCACAAGTAGTAAACATACCTTTTATTCATTAGGTTTTTTGTTGTTTGTTTTTCAGACAAGGTTTGGAGCCTGTCCTGGAACTTGATCTTGTAGACCAGGCTGACCTCACATTCACAGAGATCTGCCTGCCTCTGTTTCCCAAGGTTGGGATTAAAGGCGTTTGCCACTGCTGCCCAATTTAGAGTTTATTTTTATGAGTATAATCATAGTATGGTCTGATATGAGTCTGTAACTTGATCGAAAGGATTCCCTGTGTAGCTGTGACTGTCCTGCACCTCCTGTAGACCAGTCTGGCCTTGAACTCCAGAGACCTACCTCCCATCAAAGGTTTGCACCAGGAAGGGCTACATCTTTGCTCTTTGAACTCTAGCTTTGCTTTTTGAAGTTTAAATTGCTTTTCACACTTTCTTTTTGCATTAGAAACTATTGATTGCTTTTGGAAGTGCTTTCTTGTTGCTTCTGGTTTTAACCAATATCTACTTATCTCAGTCTCTAAGAACTGTGTGTGCTGAGGAGAGTATTCTCAAGGATTTTTTTGTTAGAAAAATTGAGATTTTGAGAAACTTTGTTAAAGTTCACTGTAGTTCTCTTCTTTGCTGCATAGAATTGGAATTGCCAGATAGATGGCCATTTGTCAAATGAAAGCACTATCAAGTTTTCTTTATATATAAAACTACATAAAACTTTTAATTTAATAAGATAGATATTTCAAATAAAATGAAGAAAATCTCATTTAAGAAGGAGAATAGGAAAAACTGGCATGTAAACTTAATGCAGATCTCTATATCATTTTTTAAGTTAAATTATATGTAACAACAAATTAAATATTTAAAATACTTATAAACCTATTGAAGTACTACTTTTATAAAATAAGACCAGATATGCTTTGTATTAGATTAGAGTAATTTTAGATTTTATTTCAAGTATGTCAGCTAAATTTTTACTGAAAGAAATTACAAAGGTATTTTAAAAATAGTTTTGCACTTGTACCATGCATTTAAATGTGTGCATAATCAAGAGCAATAGTTTCAATGCTGTCATGTTTTCTCTTTTCAGAGACAGATGGAGTCAAATTGGGACTTTATAGAAGAACTTTTGAAACAGTCCGTCACTGTTCAGGTATGTAGCTAGAGCAAGACAACATATGACTTCCGCATTTTATAATATAGATTTTACTTACAAAAATAAGCAAACTTAAAGTGACTTAAATAACAATTTATTACAAGTCTGAGATTCTTTGAAGAGCCAAGTCACAGTAATTCATATTAAATCCTTTAAAGGTTTTTATTTTTAACACTGAGTTTGTCAGTTAAAGGACAAAGATAATTATCTTAGTTGGTGACTTTGAAAGAATGTATTCAAAATAAGTGGGAGATGCTTCTGAGTTATAAGCCATTCCTTGACTGTATGATAGCAAGCCAGGCGACATGATGGAGGAGATAGTCGGAGGTATTGGAAATGCAGCTCTATCCTCCTCTCAGCAGGAAGGTGACTTGCCTTGCTGAGCAATTTGTCTTACAGGCTTGAATTCTATTCTCACTGATAAGGTCCTCGTTTCTGAGCACTCATTTCATACCTTATCATTTTTCTTTCTGCAGAGCTGTTAATGTAGTGCTTCATGGCCCAGAGGTCAGACTTGACCTCCTTTAAAATAGTTTTAAATATCCTGTTCATTTCTCTTTAAATAGGTTGTAGTTCTATAAAGTTCTATAATGCAAGGAACCCTTTATTGAAGGATATGGTATGAAATATTTTTTAATTTGGGAAATAAATTGCTTTTCTTTTAATGAAGATTATTTGAAACTTGACGAGGCATAATAATAATATAAGAAGATGGCTTTGTGTGTGTATGCTTATAGAAGTGATATATCTGACCACTAAGCCATCTCTTTAGACCAAAAAGCTGAATATCTGAAAACTGTAAATGGTTGAAGTTACATGTGCTATCTGTGTTAACTGTAAGTAAACATAGATGTTTCTAATTATCAGATATGAGCTGGATGTCTCATAGAATACTAGGGAATTAAGTACTTTAAATGAAGAAATGTTTTAACCACTGTAGAGAATATTTTTGTTTCATTTTTTCCTATATAATTTTAATTGTCTTTTTCTGTTTTAAATATATTGATCTAGTAACACTTTACATATTTTTTTTTATTTCTGGAATTAGGAATTCAAGGGGTAGTCATGAAATAAGAAGTAGATATTGCATTGGCCATTGTCATTTGTATCAGTTACTAATTCATTCTTTAGTTCTTAGCATTTCATCTATGAATACTATATTTATGTCATCCCCACTTTCAGAGTCTTCTCCACTCACTTTCATACTAATGACTCACAGAGCTTTGTTCACTCTAAGTCCTGGTAACTTCAGTAAATATAACACTATTTCTAGTAACTGTTCCAACATCCGAGTTAGGAATTGACAGCTTCACTTTCCTAATTAAGTTGTAAATGCTGTGTGCTTGAAATTTTCTTCTGGCTTTTTGTTTTGTTTTGTCTTCTTTTTGTTTTCTCTCTTCCTTTTGTATTTAATAATTTACAATTTTCCATAAAACTATGAATTTGGAGAGGTTTTAAAGTCTTTACCATAGACTATTCCTTACATCTACATACCCATATTGGTCCTTAAATGTCAAAAGAAGTCTTAAATTACAGGGAGTCAATATCCAAAGCGGATAGAGTATGTGAAGTATTAATTAAAAGCAAACATTCCTACAGAAAGGAGTTTAATGACAAATTCTGTCCTGTTGTCCCTTCTGGAGCACAGCTCTTTATGTATGTATAGTTATAGATAGGTAATTTGTTTTTAAATTGACATATCTACATAGTAACTAAACTCAAACATTGAATGCTTCATTATCAATGTTTGTCCTATGAAACATGCCCAAATTTAATATGTTTAATATGCCTAAATTTCATTTTTCAAAATAAGACTGGAAGACTCTCTCTCTCTCTCTCTCTCTCTCTCACACACACACACACCCACACCCACACCAAACACACCCCTGAGATATAGGATACCCACAGGGCCTGTTAAAAATTTAGGAGTTCAGTAGGATGCCATAATACACCAGCCTAGGTTTAAGGCCATGTGGTCTATTTAAAAAATAAAACAAAACTAGTCAAGGGACATAGATTTCCATACCCTTATTTGACTGTATTAGGTAGATTGTAGGCTTAAGACTCAGCAAGTAAAATGTGTCTGCTTAAGAAGTCAGATTGTGAATTTTATTTTATTTGTCGTGATCTTGAGGAATCAGCATGTAGGCCAACAGTGGAATTTCTTTTTGGCAAATAGCAAAATGTAATTAATGCTAATGGTAGTCTTGTGCTGATAATCCTATGTTGTGATCTTATTTGTGTTTACATTTTACCTATAAGAGGCGTAGGCTTGGAAGGGTTAAGCAACTTATGTAGGTTTGGCCAGCTAGCTAGGAAGTGTCGGAATTGAGATTTGAATCTTCACATGTAGTTTATAGATAGATGTGGAAAACACATCTGTGTTCTGCAGCATTATTGTTATTTCCCTCTGCAGTATGTGATAAGGAATCACAGGTAAAGAAATGACTAAACTCAAGTATTCTTAGATATTTTCAGGTTATAAGTCTGTCTTGTGGTTATGAACTTGAGCAAATATGTCCACCAATTTCTCTATTCCTATCATGTCCTGTATTCTTGCCTTAACCATCTGGACCTGAACATTGACAAGCGTCTTTTATCTGTAATTTAGCTGATGGAGAATACTTTTTCTTTTTAAAAATTAACCTTTTTTTCCGTTTTAAAGAGGTTTACTTTTTATTCATGTGATATTTTTGTGTGAGTTTCTGTGTACTGTGTGCATGGAGGTGCCCATAGAGGCCAGAGACTATTGATTCCCTTAGGACTGGAGTTGTAAGCAGTTTGAGCTGCCTTCTGCTAGTGTTGGGAACTGAACCAGGTCCTCTGCTAGAGAAATATGTGCTCTTACCCACTGAGCAATCTCTCCATCCCTGAACACAAACTTTTTAAGAGAATTTTTTAAAATATGGGAAGTGGTTTAGAATAAGGCAATAGTTGATATATAGAATGTGAAAATAATGTATCAAATGATCTATAATTTGTTTGTAAGCTTTGACAAAAATATATTTTATATATCACATTCATCTGACTCACTTACCTTTCCTTCCAGAACAAGAAATAATATTTTGACACATTTTATTTGAATATATAGGCGCTACAGGGCAATATTTTTCTAACTTCATAAAGTAAAATGTTCTCCTAAAATGCTATATTTAATTTCTTCACAGTTGTATATAGGACAAAGAATATAGGCTTTGGCCTTCAAAAGAATGTAGATCAAATTTGGCATTTATATGCAAATTGTTATATTTGTATTTATGTACAAATTGTTCTTAATTTTTCTTGCTTTTGATATAGAATTGTTTGTATAACAGACTTAAGTGGTGTACCTTTTTCCAAACTGCCTACTTTTTTCAGATTGAATATACTTTGTTTGGATATTACTTGGCAAACCAATGCTTCAGCTTCCAGATAAGCCCCTCAAGATGAACTTTATAAGCCATGTTTTGGAGTTTTTTTTTTGGTTTTTTTTTTCTGGCTTGATCACATAATAAAATTAGTATGTCATATGTAACTTAGCTCGGTGTCATGATGTAAGCATCAGTATGAGCTTAGATCTAGATTTGTTTTCATAATATATAGTCAGAATGTCAGTAATGGACCCATTGGTTAAATGAGTATGCAGGTACTTAGTAGAAATAGTCTTAGACGTAGTATTCGATTTATTTCTGAAACATTTATAGAGGCTCTTTGATGAATGAAACATTGTACTGGGCTTTGAAGGCATTATTCTAGCCCTGAGAGAACTCATAGACACTTGAAATGTGAGAGACATACTTAATTACCTCCTCTGTAGTTATTTATTTTTGTGGGGTTTTTCAGTGTAGATTACACAATAAATATAGCTATTACCTAAGAAATGTTTTTTATTCCTTAACTCTTCCCTGTTTAAATCTGAAAGATTTACCTATCCTTTCCTACTCCATTCCTACCCACAGTTGGATATTGCTGGAGGAAATGAATCATTCCTTCTTACTTTTAAATTCTTGATCATAAATGTTAAGTGGCAGTCCACTTTAGAATTTTGCAAAACAACAAGGACAAAACCAGAACAAAGACAATGTATTCTTATGACTTAATTTAGAACTTTCCTAAAGCACACTATTTAGCACAATCTATATCCAGTCCACTAAACTCAGCATCTTGCTTGGCACTTATTGAGAATAATAATACCAGACAATGTAAACTCCTATCTTTGCAAATTTCTATCTGTGATCTTATTTTTAAATATGCTTATTACATTTATTTAAGTCTGTGTGGATTCGTGTAATGTGAATGGACACACAGGCGCCATGGCTTGTATATAGAAGTCAGAGGCTGACTTGCAAGAGTCAGTTTTTTCCTACTGTATGGGTCTTGGGGATCAAACATAGGTTGGCAGCAGGTGTCTTAATCTTAAACCTTTTTTTTGTTTGTTTGTTTGGTTTTTTGAGACAGGGTTTCTCTGTGGCTTTAGAGCCTGTCCTGGAACTAGCTCTTGTAGACCAGGCTGGTCTCGAACTCACAGAGATCCACCTGCCTCTGCCTCCCGAGTGCTGGGATTAAAGGCATGCGCACCACTGCCCGGCCCCTTAAACTATTTTTTAATCCTCTCATAATTCCTTCTCTCCCTCTCCCTTTCTCCCTCCCTTGCTCGCTCTGTCTCTTTCTCTCTCCCTCCTACTTTTTTTTGGGGGTCGAGGGGGAGTGCAGTTTGAGACAGGGCTACTTTTTGTAGCTTTGGAGCCTGTCCTGGAACTCTCTCTGTAGACCAGGCTAGCCTGTCCTCAAACTCACAGAGATCCACCTGTCTCTGCCTCCTGAGTGCTTGGATTAAAGATGCATGCCACTCCTGCCCAGCTTGCTTCCTTCCTTAATGGTACTAGGACCTCCTGAATGTTAGACAGTATTCTGCAACTCTACCACTTCCCAGCACCAATCCTGTGGTTTTCTTAAGAGCAAATATTATAATCCTGTGAAAGAGGTTGGGTAAATTGTAAAGGTTAAGACCAAGAGTTCTGAAATTTTTTGTGCATTTTAATTATTAAATCATTTCACACTCTTTTAGTTGGATTTCTTTTTTTTTTCTTTAGGTTTCTAACATCAGTTTTCAAACATCTACTCTGTTTTAGGTAACTGAATTACAAAGTTTCCATTATCTAAAGATGCTAATGATTTCAAAACAAGCTTTTGTTTCCCTTATGTCAGATCAGCCTCTGTATTCTGAAGATTGAAAATGGTCATGATTTGGTGATACATACTCATATTCTTTTTAGTAGTCGGGATTTCACACATTATCAAATGATAGGATGTTATTAGAGCCACCTACTCTTTTATGACTTCAGTTTTCTTTTTCTTGATTTAGGGTAGTTTACTAGAAGAACAGTTACGAATGTATCTTCACTGTTGTTTGACACTTTGTGATTTCTGGGAGCCAAATACTTCAATTGTGACCATTCTGTGGGAATATTATAGTAAGAACCTGGTAAGTAAGAGAATATGAATTCACTCTAGAAATTTGAAACTTGCTTATGATATTTGTGGAACATTTTATGATTTAATTATGAGAACTGAATTTTTTAAAATACTAATTTTTGTTTGGAGTAGAATGTAGCTTCTACTCCAAATGTAGGTGGTTTCATCTTTTTCAAACATTGTAGAGAGCTTGCATAAAGAATCAGCATCTGGTGTTCCTTTTCCCTAGAATGGTTAAGCAGAGTAACTAGAAGTATGGGATTATACAAATGACTCATCCTGATTTATAAAGTTAAAATAATTTTTAAACTAAGCATTATTTATTGCTTGTCTATGGGTATTTTGCCTGAATATATGCTTGTGCACTCTGTGTATGTGTGCTTGCAGTGTAGTCAGAGGCCTGAAGAGGGTGTCAGATACCCTGGAACTGGTGTTAACAGGTGTCTGTGAGTCACCATGTGGGTTCGGGAATTGAACTTGGTCCTTTGGGAGAGCAGCCAGTGCTCTTGACCACTGGGCCATCTCTACAACTCTCCTCACTTATTACTATAATAAACAAGAAACTGGATTTAGAAAGCAGGTAAGAATTAGGAAAATAAAAAATTTGAAGTCATTTAAAGACCTTAGTTACTTTTGTGAGTGAGAAGAGGAGGTTTAGAATGTTTGAATTTCTTTCTCAGGATTGAATTTCTTTCTCAGGATAGAAAATGGTAATGGAAGGTATTCCAGAAAATACTAAATTTTTATTTTTACATAAAACTTATTAAATGAGAAAATTTTATGTGAGATATGTAGGCTGGCTGGAGAAATGACAGCTTTTTTGAACAAAGTGTGTCTAAGATGAGTCAGGAATATCCTGTCACAAAAGGCTTGGGAAATACTTAGCAGAGTGTCATAATCCATTTTTTTGTAACTCCATTGCACAGAGAATGAAAATTCTAACATAACAAAAGAGTAACTTAAATGAATGAAAGCATGGAGTGACATAACTTCTAATAGATTGATTTATTAGAAGTGTTACAGATATAAAATCACTATTTTGTATGTTTAAGGAAATAAGGCATCTAGGCAATAAAATATTCGCGTTTTTAAAATCAGTAAGGGAGAAACTTGGGAATCACTAATGTAGGCAGAGTGACCAACAATCTGGTTAACTTTCACTTTGCAGAAAGTGTGTGCGTCTTTATGAAATGCAGTAGAAGCTATCCAATACTGCCAGCACTAAGTTCCAGCCAAAACTTTTAATATGGTCAAGCTATAGATAGAAGCACAAACGTACTGAAATGATAGGTATCAAAGTCTGTTAAGTGAAAACGTGAGAATAAACAGAATGCACTTTTTATGTGTCTGAGATTGTCAAAGAACAAAATCAGTGAAACAAAAACAAAAAAACGGTAAGTGACCATAAAGGGATACAGAAATATGAGAAACTGAATAACTCATAACCTGATATAAAAAGAAAGAATGATATATATCCTTGGTTGACACTTATACATACATATTCTTTGCAGCACTATTCACAATAGCCAAGTTAGGGGCTCAGCCGTGATGTCTATAAGAAGATGAATGGACTCTTTACTTTTGTGGCCATTGCTAGAGTAGCAGGTGCCAAATGAAGTTCATTCTCTTTGTGACCTGATGAATGCAAGAACTATAAAAGCTTTCTAGTGCCCCTCTTTACATTTGGGGAAAGATTGTGTCTTTCCCATTCTGCAAAGACCTGAGACAGAAGTGCAGTGTCCAGTCTGTGACCATCCAAAATTTGATGAAGTTCAGGTCATGAAGGGCACTATAAAGATAAGCATAATAGCAAAGTGGTCTACTTTACAGGGCAGGCAAATTGGACTGGTTTATAGGTGGATACTAATGAACTGGCTCTCTGTGTAAACATTTGCAGCAGGAAAGTGCCCACCAGGCAAAGGCATTAAAAAAAGTCCTCAAATAGAAAGCCAAATCAAAGAAGGGAAGAAAAGGACAAGTATAGGAAATAAACAATTGAGAAGATGCAAGAGTAATCTTATATATAGGTTTTACAAAAAAGGGTTATATGAAAAAACTGGAGAAAGGAATTTGATGTATATACATAACAGAATTTATTCAGCCATAAGGATTAACAAAATTTTGTAATTTGGAGGAAACTGGAAAAACCTGCCATCATCATGTTAAGTGAAATAAATAAGCCAGCCTTAGACAAATGTCTCATATGTTCTATCATACAAGGCATCTAAACTTACAAAAACAAGGCGTCTAAGTAAAATGGGAGTTCTAGGGATGGCCAAAGTGACTAGTCAGGGGGGAAAGAGGCCAATGAGGGGAATGAGGATAGGCTCAAATGTGTAAGGTGGTTTAAATGAGAAATATATTCTCAGCCTTCAAATTTGAATTTTTTCAAAATTTGAATATTTGTTTTCCAGTTGATGGCTGTTTGGGTAGGTTTAGGATAGGGCCTTGCTGGAGGAAGTTTGTCACTAGGGACAGGCTTTGAGATTTCAAAGACAAGGGCCATTCCCAGTTTTCTTTATCAAATTCCTGTGTGTGGTTCAAACTGTTAGTGTCCAGTGCCTATGCCGGCCACCAGTCTTGCTGTCCCACTTCTCTACTATGGTAGGTGCTCATCCCTCCAGAGCAGTGGTTCTCAGCCTTCCCAATGCTGGGACCCTTTAATACAGTTCCTCATGGTGTGGTGACCCCCAACCATAAAATTATTTTTGTTGCTACTTCATAACTGTAATTTTGCTACTGTTATGAGTTATTATTAAATATCTGCATGGCCTTAGACAACTCCTATGGAAGGGTCGTTGTAATCACAAAGGTTTTGTGATACATAGGTTGAGAACCACTGCTCTAGAACCGTAAGCCAAATAAATCCTACAAGTTGCCTTGAGCTTGGTATTTTATCATAGCAACAGAAAAGTAAGTGATACAACATGCTGTATGTGTATGAAAATGTCATAATGAAATCCATTATTTTGTATGATGAATATGTATTAAGTGTTCTTTATCCAAAAAAATTAAATGATATGACAGAAACATTGAGAAAAATGGAATAGTTTTTAAGGGTCATTCATAGCATCTTTGGCCAGACCAATTGCTAAAAACACATTTTGGGGAAAATACAACATTCAAAGAGCTCTTCATGTTCTCTGTTTGTATGTTTTTTTTTTCTTATTCTGGGCTATATGTGATAATTATAGTCCAATAAAAGCATATTTATGATTATAGTGGAAGCTTTTATGGGCTAATTAGCATTTTCAGCTTTCACTTTTTTTTACTAGGAAGCTTATCTATAACAGCTATGTTGTGCTTTTTTTTTTAATTTTTATTTAGAATAGCTCCTTCAGTATTTCTTGGCTTCCTTTGAAAGGCCTTACTAATATCATCAAGTCACCCTTGACACTGCTTACCATGGTGAAGACCTGCTGTTGTGATAAACAAGACCCTGACCTGTACAAATCAAGCAACAGTTACACCATTTTTCTTTGCATTTTGGCAAAAGTCATTAAGAAAGCAATGAAGTACAGTGGTCCTCATCCTTGGAAACAAGTTAAAGGAAGGTATGTATTATATAGTATCTTTTTTGTCATAAGTGTTCACTAGTACATTTGGAAGTTTTGCTATTCATATGTTTAAGTTGTGGTTAGTTTTTGCACATTTAAAATATATTCCTCAACCTAAAAATTAAAATGAAATTTATGCCCTAGAAATGCTGAAGCGTGCATGGGCAGCCAGTATTAGAACAGTTCTGTTGAACTTGTCCATACTGGGTTTCATGGCTTAAGTTGATGAGGACAAGGGACCATATCTCTTCCTCAAGAGGGCACCAGATCTCATACAGATGGTCGTGAGCCTCCATGTTGTTGTTGGGAATTGGACTCAGGATCTTTGGAAGAGCAGACAGTACTCTTAACCGCTGAACCATCTCTCCAGCCCCAAAATTTTTGTCTTGCCAGTTTGTTATAATGAGGAACAAACCTAATATCCATAAATTAGAGGGTTTCACTACTGAAAATTGAAATTTTTAATTACCAGAGTAGTAGCAACAGTTTTGACCACAATTAACTGTAATGTTATATAATCCTTTGCTCTGGTTTATTAAAAGTAATAGAATTATTTTTACTTTAAAAAATCTTTTCATGGTACATTGGTAGCTGTTAGGGTCATTGTTTAAATTTTTTGTATTTTTTGGACCTAGCAGTTTCAGTGCTGCTTCCTTTAATGAGAATTGACCAGAAACTAGAAGAACCAAATAACTCTAATGTTCTCATTTGGGGAATCTGCCACTTTTCATTCTAGTTTGGTTCTCTCTCTCTCTCTCTCTCTCTCTCTCTCTCTCTCTCTCTCTGTGTGTGTGTGTGTGTGTGGTCTGCTTTTGAGTTTTCTTTGTTTAATGGATCTACTTGTTTTTCGTTTTCAACTTCCATGACTATGTGGAAACCCCCTTTTAAAGCCTTTGTTATGAAGTATATCTCCATCTGGTACTTCCTCATCTTGTTTGGTAAGAACTTTGGGAGAGAAAATATTTAATGAGGTTAATGTGGTAGTATACCCCTCCCACATTTGGAAGGTTGAGGTAGAAGAATTGTTAGCTCAAGATCATCCTTAGGTACATAGAGTTCAGGACCAGCAAGACTTATCAAACTTAAACATTTCTATGAAAAACATAATACTCATGGCTTCATTAATTTATTACTGTAAATCACTTAATAACATTAATAGGCCAATACTATGTACAACCACTATAGTGGGAATAGTAAAGGAAGAAAGAGGTCTTTACTTGGTGGCGCATATTAGCTCTTATGTAGTTCATTTACATAAGTAAATGAACATTCAATCTCTGTGTGCTTTAATTTTCTATGGCCTTAACAACCATGTATAGAAACTACAAAACTTAGCAATCCATGAGTAGGAAGTCAAGATGAAATGCTTTCCAATTCCAAGCCCTTAAGTGTTGAGAGAAATGTGCATTAGTGTTAGATTATATTATTAAGTAGTTTTGATAAAAGATGAAATTTAGTAATGGCTGATTTAGATATTTGAGCACTCTTATTTTTCTTTATGTTGGTAAAAAATAGCTTAGCTACTTGAATTTTCCTAAGATACAAAATAAAACCAGGTTTTTCTGAAGGGTAGAGGGAAAATGGTTAAGAAAAGTTCTGAAAAAATGTTGTTAAAATTTCTGTAAGAACATATGAAATTGTACTTAAAAGAGTGTTGTTGCTGTGACTAATGCCTGAGGTAATCAGTTTTTAAATAGGAAAGGGTTGTTTTGGCACTTGGTTTTAGAGTTTCAGTCCATGATCCATTAACTCTGTTGCTTTGGTTGAGGCAGCATATCCTGCTGAGGGCATACACTAGAGCCAAACCCACTTACCTTGTTGCCAGAGAACAGAAATAAAAAGTGTGACAGTGGACTGGTGTCTCCGTTAAGTGTTCCCATTCTACTTAGCCTCTATCCTAAAGATGCAACTACCTCTTAGTGCACTTCACTATTGAACAAACTCAGAACTTTGTGGATTCTTTGAAATCCAAGCTGTAACATTTATTCTGTCCTATTTGTCAAGAAGTAAGGAAATGATGGAAATCAAAGGCAAAGTCTATGTACCATAAGAAAAGAGCCTTCTTACTGTCTTTGGGAAAAGCTGAATCTATATTCAACTGTAATGGTTTTCTATGTCAGTGGGCAGGGGGAAGTAGAAATAGTAATAGGGTGAAGAGTTAACTAAAACTTAACTTGGGAAAATGGCTCTTAGGATAAAGGATAGGAGTTTGTCGGGGGGGCACCTTTTTTGAGGTGGCTTCTGCCCCATCCTAGCCCAGGTGGCTTTGTACCTTCCAGGGTAGGACCGTGAGGATTAGAAATGTGAAGCAGGAGGAAGAAAGATAAGAAAGAAACACAGATACACAGGATAGTGAGGGCAAGTCAGCAAATACTGAATGCTGAATTTCTTTCTGAGTTTCAAGTTTGCCTAGTTTTATTTTCCATGTATTTTTATACCCTAATAAAAAAGGGGGGGGAGACAAAAGACTGCTTTAACATGATACAAAGACAACCAGAGTGGTTACTTGCTCCAAAACTTGAGATATCAAGCCATTAATTCCAGAGTAAAGTATTTGATGTTTGGGCAGTGAGCCCACCCTAGACCAAGTATCCTGCAGGCAATCACTCCCTAAGTCAGCCCACCTATTTCAAAAGACAGAGCAGAAATATGCTTGAATTCTCTGACCTTTGATCAGGGTAGAGCAGATCTATCTCTGAGTCATCTTAATGTTCAGAACATCAAATAATCTCACACTGTGGTAGGTCAAGGTGTGTAGTCACAGCTCTGGTCAACAACTTTGAGAGAGCAAAATAAGCTCAAACTCTCTGGCTTTCAGACAAGGTGGAATAGGCTCACATTTTTTGGGTCTTCACAGGAGTTAGAATTTTGTCATCTGTGTGGGTAGATGCAGAGGCTGACATAATCATAACCCTTGAGAGGTACATACAGTAGATCCCTAGCTGACTAGCTAGAACAGCTAAAACTATAAACTATTCAGTGAGAGGCACTATCTCAAAGTGGTGTCCATTTGAGGACGATACCTGATGCTAACCTCAGGCCTACATATGTATGTGTGAACAAACACCTGCACACGTGTACACATATGCATGTACACATCCATATACCACACATAATAATTAGCTGTAACTTATAATGATGCTGTGTCATAAATATTAGAGGAATGCATTTTTAAATGATAGATTTTAGTTAATGAAATAATCTTACTAATTTTCATGTTTTATAGAATATATTCTAAGTTTCATCAAAAAAGGATGGAAGAACTAACTGAAGTTGGCCTCCAGAACTTTTTCTGTCTTTTTCTACTGTTGGCAGCTGTTGCAGAGATAGAAGATGTAGCAAGCCATGTTTTAGACCTCCTTCGTTTCCTCAAGCCTGCCTCCACGTCATCTCCTCGAGCCCTTGTTTGGAAGGGTCAGATGGCATTCCTCCTGATGTATGCACAGAAAAATCTGGACATTGGCGTTTGGGCTGAGAAATTGTCATGTGAGTTCCAAGAGAAAGCAAAGGAATTCTTGGTTTCTAAGAATGATGAAATGGTTCAGAGACATACACTATGGACACTTCTTTCCATCTATATTGATGGTGTTCAAGAAGTATTTGAGACCAGCTGTTGCTTATATCCTTCTCATGAGCATCTTCTCAATGATGGATTTAGCATGTTACTGCGAGCCTGTCGAGAATCTGAACTTAGAACAGTGCTGAGCTTTCTACAAGCTGTTCTGGCCAGAATCAGGTACGTTTTCCAATGAAGTATACTACTGATGAGCTTCACTTTTGGCATACTTAGATACATACAAGTGTAGATGAAAGGGCTTTGTTTTCTACTTAGATACATACAAGTGTAGATGAAAGGGCTTTGTTTTCTACTTAGATACATACAAGTGTAGATGAAAGGGCTTTGTTTTCTACTTAGATACATACAAGTGTAGATGAAAGGGCTTTGTTTTCTACTGCGTTGGCAGAAATCATTAGTTTTCAAACAGTAGTTTTTCACAAGAAATCTTTTACACAGCAACAAAAGTGAACTGAGAGCAGCCCTTGTGTGATTCTAGAACCCTGCATTTAGACCTTTCTTCTGTGTCGGCTCTTTGAAAAGTGTGTGATTACCAAAAGAGGTGTGCTAATCTGAACAAGACCTTGAGTTCAAGTTTGAGGTGACTTTTTATAGAAGCCCATGGAATTTTGTTCCCATAGGGAGGCTTGGGCTATCATGTATTACTTTATTTAATTTAATATTTATTATTATTATTTGAGAGAGAGTGTGTGTGTGATGAATGGATGTGAATGAGCATGCATATTCTGTGGCATATATATGGGAGGTCACAGCACAACTTTTAAGAGTCATTTCTTCTGTCCTTCCACTGCACAATCTGTAAGTCAAATTCAGGTTATCAGGTTTGCACAATAAAGACTTTTACCTAGAAGCCATCTTTCCACCTTCCACACTGTACTATTTTTTTTAAACAGTGTCTTTAAGTTGTAGCTGAAAGATTATTTATAATCTCAAAACTGCTTCATATATTTCCTTCTGTGTCTGTATATTCTGAAATTAATGTGTTGTTTTTAACAAATAGCTTATACAAGGCTTATGTTTTTAGGTTCATACTAATTGTACAGATGTATTAATTTACAGATATACTGAGAACATGCCTTAATGATGGATACAAACTATATTTATAGTTATAATGTTGAATTTTTGTCATTTTGTAAGTTTTACTTTTTGAGTATGTGGAGTCTTTTTTTTTTAATGTCTTTTTATTTGAGGGTTTTTCAAGACAGGATTTTTTTTCTCTGTATCCGTGACTGTACTGGAAATCACTCTGTAGACCAGGCCGACCTCAAACTGAGAGATATGCTTGCCTCTGCCTCCCTAGTGCTGGGATTAAAGGTATGAACCACCAGGTCCAGTTAAGTATGTGGTGTAGTCAACAGTTGCTGAAAAGTTGACTAGAACTTGTATGTAGAAGTAGGGTTTGGGGGGCTAGAGAGATGGCTTAGTAGTTGAGAGCACATATTGCTTCTGCAGACACGTGTAAGTCCAGCGTCAGGTGACTTTATACCCTCTTCTGGAAATCTCAGGCACCTGCACTCACATAGCACATATCCCCAAACAGATAAGCAGAAATTCACATAATGTATATATATATAAATTTATTTGAAGTCATATGTGCAGATAATGTAGAAACTGCATTCTTCCTGATACTACTTTAAAAAGTTCAGTTTACAAGATTTTAAATAGACAATACCAGTTTATAGCTTCCTTAATTTTCTTTATCCTAATTTATGTGAGTGTTTAATTGCCACTAGTTTTCATACGTATGTGCTTAAGGAGAGGCTTTCATTAGTAGTTGTTTCCTTGCCTCGCCAGTGTAAGAATATTCAGGTAAGAATGTTAAAACATGCTCAGATATTTTGATGTGTGGATAGACAGAGATGTGAATTAATAATCAGTGTCATAAGAAAAAAACCTTTAATTATGGATCTTTGCATAAAAATGTTTTTGGAGTTACAGAATATATCAGTAGATTTTATTTTATCTAACAAAGACTCATTTCATTTTCTTTATTGATTTTTTAGTAAATAATGAGAGTCATTTTCCTGTGCTTTCTAGCTTAACTGGAAAATTCTTATTCTAGTTTTAGTTTATCTAAATATGTCTTTCTAATGTATAAAACAAGAAAGAGGAGGGTACTTTCCTGAACTGTCTTGGTAATTGGGAACTGTCGTCCTTGTAAGATTTACAAACATAGGAGTAAAGAAGGAAGGAAAGAGGCATGCATCTTGAAGAGGCAGTCATAGAAAGAGAGTAGCATAATCAGTTTATTTTTCTGCTTTTCTGTTGAAGATTGCTAAATACCTTCTAATCCTAAATAATTATATTTTGAATAGATTTTAGGGGTGGGGGATTAAGACAGAGTCTAGGCTGGGATGACCTCCAACTCATTATGTAGCTAAGGCTGGCCTGGGTCATTATTTCATTCATCTAACGCTCACCTTCCCAGTGTTGGGATGACAGGTGCATGCCGCCATGCCTGGCTTTGCATAGTTTTTAATCAAAGATTCATAACCTATAAGTACTCTTACTCTAGGAATTTTCCTGGGTTCTTAAAATTATCTTTGTGTTGTGAACATAGTGTGTTAAGTCTCCCCTTCACTCTCTAGTTAAGTGGTTCTCAACTAGGAATGAGTTTGTCCTTCAAGGGATATTTATTTGGTAATGTCTGGAAACATTTTTAGTTGTCACAGCTAGGAAGATGCCATTCACATTTAGTGGGTAGAGGCTATCATGCTTCTCAAGTACCTACAGTTCACCAAGTAAACCTCACAGCAGAACTCAGCAGTCCTGAGGCTGAGGAGAGTTCTGTTCCTGAGTACCTTTCAGGGCTTTCTACTAGTTACACCTTTGAAGGATTTATGATTCTTTGTTTAGAAACATGCTTTTCTCTTTGAGTAGTACTTTCTGGACCATTTTTTCATGTTGGTGTGTGGAAACCTACCTAATTCGTTTTTCTTAGTGTTTCAGATGTAGCAAACTTTATTTGCCCTGTCCCTGAGATGAAATTTATATTATTTACCATGCTGTTATTATCATAGTACATTTTATTTAACATTTTTATATATGCATGCATCTGTGTACTTGAAGTATATCTGTAGATTAACTTCTAAGACTGAGTTGCTATATGAGTGTTTTAGAATGGTTCTTATTGAATTTGCTTCCCTTTCATTTTTAGATCACTGTAGAAACTTGCATAGGAAGTGTTTCTAAGACAAATGAAACTCTTGAGTTTAGTGGGAACACAAAAGAAGGGAGACAAAGCTTACTTTGAAGATTAGAGAGACTTCAGAAATTGAATTTGCAGGGAGCTAAAATTTTTAAATGATTTTTTTTCTTTTTCCTAGTTGATAGTTATCCACTAACATTTGCTTGAATCTCCTTATACTGAAACTTTTCTTCATAATTCTGTAAAAGCACACTGTGGGGGCTGGAAATATGTCTTAGCAGTTAAGAGTACTTGTTCTTGGTGAGGACCTGGATTCAGTTCCCAGTAGCCACATGGTGGTTCACAACTTTTAATGACTATAGTTCCAGGTGATCAAATGCTCTCTTCTGACATACATGAACATTAGGTGCACACATGGTGCACAGACATATATGCAAGTAAAACACTCATACACATAAAATTTAATAAGCCTTAAAAGAACAAAGTAATAGGAATATAAAATAATACCTTTATTTTTTAAAGATTTACAATTTTCAAATACTATCTTTATTAACTTTTCCATTCCTAATTATAGATAAAAATGAAATTATAGTTATGTTTATCCTAGTAAATTTCAGAATTGAGACTGGGTTCTTGAACTGCACTAGCTGCCTCTGCCTTCTTACCCTGTACTTCCCAATTTATATAACCAAATTGAAGCTGTCGCTTGTGTAATGTTTAGCAATGGAAAGTACTTTCAATAAGTAAAATCTGCATTGTGTATGCAAACCCGAAATTATCATCATTTGTGAACATCTGAATGATTCTTTTTTTCTACTAAATAAAGAATAGTTGCTTATTAGAGGCATTTGATTGTCTTGTTTTAGTAGTTTTGCAGTTTATGAATCAGTAAAGTGAATCAGTGTCAACATTTGTCTCATTTATTGGGGTCACATCGACCACCTATATTTCATTTTTGTGACTGAAACAATTTTTTTCTCTAAAATTCAAATGAGTAAAGTATTTTAACATTAAAGCCAGTCTGTTTTAAGAATTATTAAAATACTGCTTTTAAAAGTACCTTATGAGCTGTGAGTACCCTGCAGTCCAGAAATGACTGTAAAGACCGCAGGGAACAATATATAAGATGAAGCAGATTTACATTTATGCTAGTAATTTTTCTTAATGGTTCTGAATTGAGTTTGAGGTTTGCTATACTCTGGAGCAAGGTGTGTGCCTGTCTCTGTGTGTGCATGCATATGTTGTTTGCCTTTTAGACCGACCTATGAAAAAGACAGATGCTTACATTGGTAACATTTAATTTCTCAAACATATGTATATTTCTTTACTTTTTTGTAGTAATACTTTTAAAGAAATACATGTATGTGCATATGAATGCCTGTGTCAGTGGAGGTCTGAGAGGGCATATAGTCCTATGAACTGGAGTTAACAAGTGTTGTGAGCTTTGAGATGTGGATGCTGGGACCCAATCTTGGACCCTCAGGGAAACACTCTTAACCACTGTGTTATAACTGTTCCTGAAAACAATGCTATAAAGAACAGAATATAAAAATCATATAAAATTGTTATCAAAAATAGAGGAGCTTTGAGAGAAGTCTGTAGTTACTGTGTGAGCAAGATGGTCCATACTGCTGTTATACTGTAGGTTTAGTAACTTGTAAATTTTTTAATATTGAATAGTAATTTGTGCACATCTGTAGTATATATATAAAAGACTGTGACGTGGATATTTTCATTTTAGCATTTTTAAGATAGATATGGGCAATGTAAATAAGCATTTTCTTTAGAATATTTGGTTAAAGAACCCAGAAATCACATAGAATTGTTTACTTTAAAAAGAAAGGGCAAGACATAATTTTTATAAGTAGCTTGGTTATTGTACATGGAGATTGTTCCTGATTTCCTAATAGAAAATCTGTAATTTTGTTGAAGAACATTTTGTAACCATGCTTGAATTACGCTGTCTACTAAAAATACTATAGAAAAGCTCAAAGGATAGTTTTTAAAAATTAGAGCATAGGCACCTGCGCTTCCTGCTTTAGAGCTGAGAAGAAAGCTAAATTCTTGACTTTTGATTTAAGTAGGGAAGATGGATTACATAGATTGATGATATTTATTCTTGGCTGCATCCCTGGCCAAGGGAATGGATGAAATACTTTAGCCTTACAATCTCCTCTGTTTTCAAATTCAGATGGGAATAAGGTACCAGCCCTTGCATAAATGGTGTGTGTGTGTGTGTGTGTGTGTGTGTGTGTGTGTGTTTGTGTATGTGTTAACTAGGCAACTTTAATAACTGCATGACAGAAATTATAGAATTAAGATTACTGATTAAAGGGAGAAGCAGCTCCCTTTAGGCTGTGAAGAAATAATAACTTCATATGCCACTTTCTGCTAACTGAAGCTGATGGCTCACCAGAGCAATCTTTATTGCTGATTAAGTAGGACTGTGAAAATACTGACTTGGTTATGTTAACTAAATGCCTGTTTAAAACTCTAAAAGTCAAATAGGTCTATCGGTCATCTTAGTATTTTACATTTCCTTTATGGAATCACATTTCTAGTTTTCTCTTGCTGTTATTTGAGGCTAATATAAAAATGGCAGCCTTTCATTTGTGGTTAGGTATAGCTAAAAGCTTTTCTTTAATTATATCCGTTCGGTCTGCTATAGTTAAGAGTCTGTCAGCATTTTCATTATAAACCTCTATTTTCAGGTTTTATAACATAGCTATGAAAATTAGCTCTGGGCAAAACCTTGACACATAAGGCCTCCTGGGATTCTCCCTCCTCTCCATCCCCCTTTTTCATTTTACTGATGTAAGGGTGAGTGGTTTCAAAATGTCTTTTGGCACCCACAAATATCATTTTGAGTTAGAAACAATAAATTTTTAGGCTTTGTACTTGTTAGTTCTAACACTTAAGGGAAGTTGTGGACTTATAAATTTAAGCCAAATGGTTATTGATCAACTGACATCCTATTTTGTATTAAACAAGAGCCTAGTTTCAAAGTGTAAATGTATTGGAGAACTTGCCCAAAATACTAAATTAGAGGCTAAAGTATATAGCTCAAAAGGGTTGATTACAGTTTTTGTGATACAATTTGTGTATAACTCCCTAGAAGATTAAGCCTCTTTTCCTTGGCTTGAAGATACATTTTGAAAACAGACTTAAGTTCTCCTTTTCCCTCTCCTTCCCATGATGTTAGAAGATCATCTGTTTGTTACTTAACTGTCTTGGTATTAGAGGAGGAGGGCGAGGGTGTGTGTACATGTACACACATGTGAGTTCAGAAATGCAGTTGTTATTTCCCTCAAATATCTTCCATGCTTAATACTTTTACTGATGTGATAACATTTATTATAAGCAAAAGTTTTCTTTTTCTTTGCTTTGGGGAGAAAACTGGGGCTGCCTGATAGGAAAGAAGGTAAGACAAGAGGAGGTGCTCTCAGGGTCTGCTGCGCTGTACACTGTGCGTGCTGTTTCGGGGAAAGTTGGATGAACACTCTGGACGACATGCAGGACTTCATAGTATTATTGCATGTTCTATCAATGAGAATGAACTGTAGCTATAATTACTGAAAAAGTTTACTTCAAGTAAATCTGATTATATAGAACTTTTTAAATAAATTGTGTCATTTCTGGTTCGCTTACATTCCATTTTACCCAAAATGCCTTTCTGGTGCTTCATCATATATACTACTATGTAAATTTGAGGGCAGTATTGTAATAATTTGGGGGAGGGCATATAAGAATATTCCACAGAGAAGTACATTGCCAGTCTGTGAGAAATAAAGTCAAGCAATTGTATTGCTTACTCAAGTGAGCCATCTGCCTGGCAGCTTGGCTTGCTCCAGAGGTGGCACAGGTATCTCATAGAGAATGTAGTACAAAATTAGTATTTAGGGAAGTTATAAAATATAAACCATATAAATACATTTTTATGTCACTAAGCATTTCATACATCTTGCAGCTGGCTTATATATTCTATAAATTAGTATTTTGACCTTGTATGTACTTCATGGGGCTAGAATTTTACAGTATATTTATCTTACTTACATATTTTGTAAATTCATATGGTAACACAAACTACATTCTATTAGCAATATTTGCTTACTTTTTTATATTTTGCTGAAATAGATTATATGTCTGGATCATTTATTGAATTGTCAGTGAAATTTGCTGTATAGATAATCCATTTTCCTGCATCAGAATAAAAGATTATATGAGAAGAATATTATATACCCATATTTTTATTGGCAAAGGTTTGTAAGTGAAGGTTTAAATATGTTATTCCTTTTGGGTGTTTGTGTAGGAGTGCAATTGTTGAATCATGCTGCTTAACTTTGAGAAAATGCTAAATTAGTTCATATTTCTTCTTTCATATAAACAAGATGTTTCATGACACCAAGAGATCACAGCCTCACCAGTATGGCTGCTATATGACTTTTTATTGTGATCTTGGTGGGTATTAGGTGTTGTCTCAGAGTAATGCTGTCTGCAGTTCTTTGGAGACAAATGATACTGAACATATTTTTATGTGATTATTACTATCATGTCTTTGGGTAAATACATGTTCAGACCTTTTACTGAGTTTTAAATATTTTGTTATTGAGTTACATTGCTGTTTATGTAGTCTAGATAAAAGAAATGCATCTAGAAATGTATGATGTACAAACATTTTCTCCTATGGATGGACTTTCTTGCTGTTGTCCTTCATAGTATAAACACTTTTATTTTTGATAAAGACCTATGTTTTGTGTTGTAGCTTAATTTAATTCATATTCTCTTGTTGCCTTTACCTTCTTGAAGGAGTTTACTTAAATGATTTTAACCTTGATGATTTTCTGGTGGACATAGAAAAAGAATTATGCGTCTGTCTGATCTTCAGAGATATCCACAATTTGACTTTCTTGACATCAGTTAAGTCTTTTTGTGAATCTCCCTTTATTTAATCAATTGAAACTACCTTTGAGTTTATTTTTCTATCAAAATGTGTTGAAGAGTTAGACTAAAACATGACCGAAAAATGGCCAAGGCAATAGAAGGAATCTGTGCACTGAACCAGGGAGAAGCATGCTTTTGAAAGTGTTACATCTAAGAACATAATTGTTCAAAGTGGTCGTCAGAAATAACCAATGACTCTCACCAAGGGCATACAGGTAGGGTAGTAGAGACAGGAGGAAAAGAAGCCATTTAGAAGGATCTGAGGGTAATAGAAAGATGATTTTACAAATTAGTTCGTGTGAGCTGTAGATGGAGTCATAGAGTCTTATGTGTGGGAGGTGTCAGTCAGTATTCCAGGCAGCCAACAGATGTGTGCCTGTTGCTTCTGCTTCTTGTGAAAATTCTAGCATGCTTGATAGTTGCTGCAGAGAATACATAATATAAAAGTGAGGGCTTAAAGGGTCATAAACCCTCCCCACTCTTATTAACAATATAATCTTAGGAAAGGACTTCTGGGCAGTGATTACTGCAGCAAAAGCAGAAAAACGGGGCTGGAGAGATGGCTCAGTGATTAAGAACACTTGTTGCTGTTGCAGAGGACCTGGGATGACTTCCCAGAATAAGCATGGTCCAAAACCATACATAACTGAGTTCCATAGTATGTAACATTTCTGACCTCTGTGAGAACCAGGCATGTGCAGACATAACACTCATACATATAAAATCTATTTTTAAAAAGGCAGAAAAATGTTTGGACAGCTCTGACGTTTATCTTGTACCTATCCAAAACGACGGTTGTAATAATCTCTTTCATGCATGCACTATGTGATGATTTTCTTTATTTTTTTAATCATTGTGTAAACAGTATTATCCTTCACTCAAGTGTCTCTGAAATGTATACTTATCTTTGTATCTGTGTATCTTTACTTTTGAATAATCTGTTTCATTTGAATTGCTCTAATGTCATTTATTGCTTTCAACTTTATAGTATAATTATTTTTCTGCAGAGAACACATTGCTAAAAGGTGTTTAATAAATTCATGTAATACTTTTAGTGTCTATTGCAGCAAATACATATGACCCGGTCAAATTTAATCTATGTAATATTTGTTGATATGCTTATTACATGAATGATAGACTGAAAGGAGAAAGAAACTTAGGTGTTTATTTAAACCATAACCATTTTTTTCTGTTATTTTAGGCACCATTTCTAGTATGTAATTATTTGTATTTCTTAGTATCTTTTGTTTATGTAACAGATCTTCTCAGGAAAGCAAACATTAATGTTGGTGTAGTTAGGATGTGGGTTTAATGTAGAATTCTAAAATTCATCTGTGTTTAGCGCCTATGCAAGAAAGGACCTCTAAAAGATTTTAGGAAATATGTTCTTCCTAATAAACAGTTTGATGCTATTGAAAAGCAAAGCTCACCATGTTTATTGTATGCAGCTGAGTTGTTTGTGGTTATTTTTATCTTTGTTTTCCCATTCAGTAAGTATCATCACACTATAATAATATTGAAATAGGGAAGCAGGTGGAGTAAGAGGGCTCAGTCTTTGCCTTTGAAATCTTTACGAACTATTCTGTTGAAGCTGGGCCTCTAAGCACTGTTTATCCTAAAAGTAGAAATGGTTTGTGATGGGATTGGATAAGAAGCAAGATATTTGGAGAAGAGAACTAGGAAAATAGAATAAAGAAAATAATCTATTAAATATAATTTAAGAAAATTTTGCAGAGCTGGAGATTCTATGTTGAAAAGCCTAGTTACTCCAGAACAATTTTTTGGAAACAGTGACAACAGGGATCTAAACGGAAGTTTAGAGCCTGTATCCTTACCAGAAGAAAACATGAAAGCTTCATCAGTTTTTCTCCACTCTTATTCTTGGGTGCTTTGCTTTTGGTTTTGAAATGTCTACTTATAATATAAATCATATTTTGAATATAAGTCCAATTCCTAGTTCATTAAAATTTTTTTGAGTATGTGAATGTGATATTAGATTGATACTAATTCAAGATTGTCTATTCAGGAAATAAGTGAACCTTTATCAGGTTTTGGGTTTGTTGTTTTCTGCTGCATAATTACTGCCAGAGTTTAAAGTCGCCAAAATAATTATAGGGGAAATGGGGGGAAATAGAGAAAATCTACTTTTCTTGGTTGTAGAGGAAGAGAGAAAAGAGAAGGGTAGAGAAAAGACATGTACACTAGTTTAAGGGCATTGACGGGGCAGGGCGAAAGTAATGCACTTTGTAAAGAAGCCACTTGGTTCCTGCTCAGTTGTGTAGGTAAGAGAACATTGAGTACTTTCAGTACCTACTGGAGTTTTTCTCATTGGTCAGTGGTAATAAATTAGAAGATGTTGAGGTGAGGTGAAAGTATTGTCATGTTCTTTGCCTGCACTCCAAGGTACACTCTAGGCTTTAGACCTCCCAGGTGTTTGAAACTTAGAATGAATGGAAGTCAGCAATGAGCTTGTGGGAAGATATCTTCACTTTACTTACATGGCACTATGCCATGCTGATTTTTAAATCAAAGACATTTTGTCATAATAAATATATTGAAGGACGATGAATCCCTTTTGTGACAGGTTTGCTAAAAAGTTAGCTCTTCAGCTGTGGGGTAGATAAAAATTGTGACTTTATTAAATGGACTAAATCCAGACAAACTTGGTGAGATACACTGGCATTGTGACTTTTGGCTCTACAAGGGAAGTATTCAGTGGAAGCAAGTAAAATTTAAGTGCTATAGATACATTGTTTTCACTGATGTAATAGTGTGATATCAGTGAGGGGAGGAAGCTAGTCTCTTCATTATTCCCATAATTATTTTTGCATTAATAAAGCTTCAAAAGACAGTAAATCACAAAAACTAAATTCATTGTAGCTTTAAATATACCTGGCTAGCTTCACTGTTTTCTCTTATCACTCCAAAGCTGTTGTCTCTAACATGTGTTTTACAAACAACATCTGAGCACATTTCGTTCTGGCATACGGGTTTACTTTTGCCACCATATTGTTCATAAGGAATAGCCTTATCTTCCTCCATCTGCCTTCTAAAGAAGGGTAAGTAATTGCTTTTTTAAATTTTATTTATTAACATATTATAATTTAACAAAAGTGAGAACAAATAGGGAGTGAAACTAGCATTTGAAACTCTTAATTTCAATTGTTTATTCTTTACATTACAAGATACATATTTTTCTCTCTTTAGGATGTCTCTTGTCAGATTTAAGGCTTATTTAAAATGAAAAGAAAGCTGGAGCAATTTTCTTTATTCCATTTCAGTCTCCTAAGGCCTATTTCCCCCTGGTGAGCTCATAGCAACAGGGGGGTTTAAGGGAATTCAGCTTTCTGCAAATTAATGTCTCACATCATGAAAATTCAGGACTTTTTTTTTTTTTATCTTGAAAAGTAATACAGTGAGTGCGAGTATTATTTCTTGCCAGCGGGTGGAAGATGAATGATTTTGTCACAGTTTTACTGCTTGATGAGCAGTGTCCTGAGGGTCAGGCTTAAGTCTGTGTCACTATGCTGCTCATTACTCTTGAGCTAAATAAGGGCTGATTGGATCTAAATTGCCTAGCACATGGGCCACAGATGAGCTCAGTGAGCAGGGGATGACCTGCTATTCAGTCTGGGAGTAACCCCGGTGTGCAAATGCAGCATTAGAACACCGTGGGAGAATGAGAGGCTACCGGCTGCTGCCAGCAAAAGAAATCGAAATGTAAAAACTCTTTGATGCTGTGATGTTAGAATTTGAAATGTAGGAAGTGACAGGTTGATGGTACTTATCAGCTTTGGCTGGATTAGAGAACAGTGTCATCTTGCTTATATAATGACAGAAGAATGAAGCGAGCAGCTAACTACTGTGCAAAGCAGAGGCACTGCTGTTGCCACAGGCGGGCATTGCTGCCTCCTACTGGCAGTTTTCCTGGAAACCAGGAAAGTATAATGAAGAGAAAGCAGAAATCTGGTGTGCTTTTAGTTGGGGGACGGGGGACCTGCTAGTAGAAGAATATAAATAATGGGTGGAGGGTAGATTTAAAGTCTGTGGATTACAATAAATCATGACATCAATCTGGGGAAATTGGTTGTTCTAGAGTATTCTAATGAAACAAGGGTTAATAGGTTTATAAAAGGAAAGTACTCCAAATACAGGGCAGGGATCCCCCTCACGTCTATCCTGAAAATAGTGTTCTTTCAGGAGACCTCAGGTGGGTGGGTTGATCTCTCAATTATGTATTTTTATCAATAACAGCACTTTACTAACAGGTAATCTTTGGAATCCTAACAGCAGACTGCCAACCACAGTGTAGGCACAGTTTGAAATATACCTGATAAAGATACAAAGTAAAAAAATCTCCTGATTATGTAGAGTATGCTGCATAAATCTGCCTCTTAGGAAGGGGTGGGATGGAAGACAAATGTTTCTCCTATAATCTAAATGGTTTAAAAAGTAAAACCATAAAAATCTCATATTAAAACTGCTTTCTTTAATTTTACTTTTTTAGTTGTAACTTTAAAAAAAAGTCAGCATTAGACTCATGTTTGTGGTATTATTCCAGAAAATGGAGATTAACTCGAAAAGCTACCTGTCACGCAGGAATATTGCTCTTGTTGTTTTGTTAGAGACATGCATACCTTTTCAGTTCATTTTATGCATTTTAACATTTATTTTAACACAAATAGATTAAATATGACCAATTTAGTGGCTTTTTAATATACATAACCATTAACAGCTTCCCATATCAATGCATTTACATTACTTTTGGTATCATAATTATATTCTGTTATATATATATATACCATAGTGGTCAGCCAAGTACATGCAAGTACCAATTAAAAGACTCAGCCCATGTTATTTGTATATTTGTGTGTGTATATATACATGTAGAAATATTACAGAAAAAGAGGCCATGAATCTGAAAGGGGGTGGGGAGCATATGATGGAAGGGGAGGACATGGAAACTTTGGAGGGATGAAAGAAAAAGCCCATTCCTGTTTGTGAAAAGGTAATACTTTGTTTTTTTTGTTTTTTTACTAATTTTTGCAAAGTTGTGTGGTAATTATTTTGTGTCTCAGCGTGCTTTTTCTGCTCTGCAGTTACTACCCAACTCCACGAGTGTCTTTCATAAAGTATTGATAATGAGGCTTTGACATTCACTGACTGTTTGATTCTATGTGGAGGATAATTTTACATCATTTAAAATATAGAACTTTATGTGTAATTCTAAAATATTACTGGGAGCCACAATTTAACTGAAGTCAAGGTTTATACATATGCATGTGCTTACACAAATACTGTATACATCCTCCATTGTTTTATTACGTAGAAAAGCATAGAGTAAAAAGATAATACTTATTCCAGTTTGTTTATAAGAAGAAAATGTTAGTAATAGAATTGGTAAGCTTTAGAATATGTGGTGATAAGACTATATAAAGGACAGTACATTACTAACATTTCCATGGGCTAAATTTTGTGATCTGCCCAACTTGGGTCCTGGGAACTGAACTTGGGTTCTCTGCAAGAACAGCCGGCTTCTTACTTAACTGCTCTTGCTGCTGCTTCTAGTCACAGGCTTTATATGTTTTTGATTTTTTGTTTTTCCAACCAACTCTTGCAGGTGAGAATCATACTTAAGAATTATACTATATGTGAGTTCGAGGCCAGCCTGGTCTACAAGAGCTAGTTCCAGGACAGGCTCCAAAGCCACAGAGAAACCCTGTCTCGAAAAACCAAAAAAAAAAAAAAAACAAAAAAAACCAAACAAACAAAAAAGAATTATACTGTAAAATTTTAGCAATTCTTTTGTTTTGTTTTTGTCTCTGTAGTCCTCACTGTTCTGGAACATCGGAATATCACACTGGCCTCAAACTCAGGGAGATCTGCCTGCCTCTGGCTCCCAAGTGCCCCATTTTTTTTTAACTGGGAAAATATTAAAGACATCTCTCTACATACATACATGTTAAGACAACATTGTGTAAACTTCCATTTACTTAATCCAGTGAGCATTAAAGAGCTGTATATTAAATTGCCTTCAGTCTTGTGCTTGTTTTATTTTTCAAGATCCCATTTGCTTGAAAATTTTGTTTGCTTATTAACAGGATATTAAAATAGTTTATGAGTTCATGAACTATCTAGTATCTGAAAAAGCTGCTTATGTCAGTTCTATTTGAATCATATAAAGGTTTTTATTAATAAAAAATTCTTTAATAAAATGCTGATATTTTTTAAATGTTACAAATACAGATTTGAGTATTTTTTCTGCCACTCATAATCTTTAGCAAGGCATACCACTTCCCCAAGCCTCATTTTTTCTAATATATAAAATGAACATAATTACATACTAAAGAGCTGCCTTGAAGAATAAGAGATACATGAATAATAATACATGGCTAATGAGTACATAATGCCTCTTGCTTTTATTGTCATTACTGTTCATCCACTGGTTTTAGAGAAGTGAAGGCATATGACATCCCAAGCGTATTTTAAAGTTTCCTACTTCAAGATTTTTAGTTATAGTCTGAATTACTTCAGTAATATTCCTTAAAAAATACTACTCATTTTAAGTAAATTAATTAACAACATATCTTATTACTCAGATGTCTTATTTTTTAGTATATAACAGGTTATTTTGCTTTTAGTTATATAATTATGCATGAAACAAATTACTCTTTTTCAGTCAGCTCATTTTGATCAGGTGCCCAGCAGATATCTGCTATAGAACTTTGTGCCCCATTGGCAGAACAGATATATAAAAGCAGACTACTGTTCTCAGTGTCCTTCCACCTAGAAAAGCAGGCATGTAAGTAAACGAAAGACACTATGATTGATAGAATAATAGACAGATGCTGAAGATATCTTCTTCAGTCTTCTACATCCATTACAGCATTTTCTCTGAGACTGCCCTGTGCCAAGTGATGGATGTGGTTCTGTGGCAGTGAGTCAATCGTGCTGGGTCTGGCACACATTAGGAGGGAGACACTGAAACATCTAGAAGCTAGATGCTGGTCCTTATGGTGATAAAAATTCAGAAGGTTTTCTAAGTTCTTGATATGTTTTGCAGAGTTCTTTAATGAAAATAATTAGCTACTTCCACACATGGAATTGTTGTAAATCGTCATTGTGGCATTTTGTCATGAATGCACTTTTCAGTTTCTCTGACACCCATTTTTCTTTTGTTCTGTTCTCTGACACTGTAGCATGCCTCTCCATATGCTGCAAATTATTAGTCTTTTTGAACAGAGATACTTTAATATTTTATTGTGAAAAAAATGCAATCCAAAACAACACAATACTGCTTTGTGCATATTGAGTGAGGTCACCCAGACCCAGAAAGGCAAACATAATATGTATACTAAAAGTGACTTTTAGACAGAAAGCCAAGAAAAACAAGCCTACAGTCCACAACACTAGAGAACCTAGACAACAAGAAGACCCTAAGAGAGACATACATGGATCTACATAGGAAGTAGAAAAAGACAAGATTTCCTGAGTAAATTGGGAGTGTGGGGGTCACGGGAGATAGTAGAAGTGGAGAGGGGAGTATAGAAGGGGAACTGACAAAAATGTATAGCTCAATAAAAACAAAAAATTATGTAGATTGTTGAACCAGGAAGACCTCCATTTACTTTTTTATTTTAACTTGGTTCTACTGATGCATATTTTTAGAGGGTGAGCATATCCGAGAAATGACAGATTAAACCAAGAACAAGAAATACTAGTTTCTGGAAATGTACAATCCAGCACAAATAATAAAGGAACAGGAGATAGACACAGCCTGGGATAACTACTGCTCCAGACTGAAATAGAGTGATGGCACGAATGGAAGGAAGACATGAAAAGTAAGGGAGTTAAAACTTTTTGTTTCTAGGGGAGTAAAGCTTTCTATTACTCTTTAGCTTTGAAAAGTGTATATCCCTGAAAAATTGTCCTGGTAATGACTCAGTAATATTTTTCTTGATGTATATAATTTTAAGGGAAGCTTGTGAGATGACTGAACAGTTAGCATTCTACTGCACTTGAAAAGTGCCTAGGGTTGGCCCACATCAGGTGGCTGGCAACCATGCATGTAACTCCAGCTCAGTGGGAGCCATTATTTCTGGCTTCTGTAGGCACCTACACATGCTTGCATATAAACTCACATAGGCTAGGTACATACACATGAATAATATTTTTAAGCTTTGAATGGTTTATGCATTTAAATATCATAGTTGTAAAATTATGTACATTTATTTAACAATTCCTGTATGTTTTACCTTTGAGTTTTAATTGCTTAATTGAGTGTTGGCTTCCTAAGGGGAGGAAGTACAATATAATTTAGTTAAATATTTCTTGATTTTTACAACTATATTTGTAAAGCTGTGATGTATGTGAAAAATGCTTTTTGAACTAGTAGAGCTTATGTAGTAATTCTGAGTCGTGCCTCTGCATATCTGTGTCTCTTTATTGTTCTTTTCTGAATTCTGAAATAATTGGACAATGGATTCAGTCTAATACTTGTAGTTTTCTATGTACTATAGGCTACTAATAGGAAATGATAGGTGGTCTCCAGAATTTCTATAGTAAATTCCACATACTGTGTTTCTAGTGGTTCAGCAATGTGGCATGTCTGTTTCTGTTTTACTTGTAACCATACATCTCTGCTTTTCTCCCAAGGGAAGCTTAACCTTGTGTAGAAATTAAACCTGTTTTAATCTTCTCATCATTTTGTTTGGACTGATAAAGTCTTATCTTTTGAATAATATCCTGAATTTATCATCTATAAAAGTAGGTGCCAGAAACTTTTTATCATTTAAATAAATATTAAACTTGGTTAGAGAAGTTAATGTATTTATTCCCATTGGAATAATGATTGATAATGATTGATTTAAATTTTCATATACACATTTTCTCATATTTTCTTTTATGACATTTAGTTTGAAAAATCACTAAAGTTAGAAAATTCTTTATGCAAGCTGGTATTTCTTTCAGCTTTTCTATTTTTAATATAAAGAATCAAAGTGAAAGAAATAGGTTAAAATTGCTGCCTGTTCATATTAGCTATGGTCTTTGATATTAAATACTTTCTTCATCTGCTCAAGTAGCTATTAATACAGTATTTACATTTATTTTAGGAAAGAGAGGCTACTGGCTTAAGGCTAAGTTAAATTTATATGAAGAAGCAAATTGAGGTAGGATATACAGCGATTCTTTGTGCCTACTTTATGCCATGGAGCCTCGAGCCATTTCTCATATTTCCCCTGTCTATCAAGGATGAGGAGCTGATAACTAGTTTTATATTGAATACCTTACTATTTGAAGTTTTTTTTTGCTTTTGGAAGTTGGTGAGTACAATATGTTTAACACTGCCACTGTGATTTCAACTAATATTTAGTTTGTCTCCTACTTGTGTGTAACAGTTTCCCATTTTATACAGCTTCTATAGAATAAAAATGCAAAAGAGAATGACATGGAAAATTTTTCGAGACAAATAGTGTTCTAGGTAGCATCGAGCATTTTTATGTTAGTCAGTACTTAGTTATTATCAGATATTCAGTACATACATGATATATGTAAGCAATATTGGAGAAGGTACTTTTATAGGATGTTTTCAGATAGAGACATTGATGGTGTCATAGCTCATTAGTAACCAACCAGCTTACTTGCTTAGGCCTCTTGTGTATCAGAGACTTGAGGCCTTGTGAGTTCTCATTTTCCTTTGCTTTGGGGTGAAGAGGTTTGAAGACACAATTTAAATTGTAGCTATGTAGGTTGATTGGTAGTGCGAAGACAGGTATCTTGAAAGCTATATCTGGGCTCACTGTTGAAGAGACACTGTATAGGGCTTCAGAGATACTCCGTGGTTATGAACACTTGCTTCTTTTCTGAAGGACCTGAGTTTGGATCCCAGAACGGATATCTGGCAAGTCACAACCACCTGTTAGTATACTTTCAAGAGATCTGATTGCTCTTGTGGTGTCTGGGCACCCAACATGCACCCAATATGTGGCAGACAAATACAGAGGTACATAAAAATAAGATTAAATCTTTTTTTTTTAAATGGGGGGGTCGTTATAAACTTAATGAGAGAAAAGAAAGAACTGTGGGATTCAAGGTCCTTAAAACCAGCTCGTGCTCCTCCCACTCCACTGAAACCTGTCTTGTCCGCAAAGAACTGAGAGAGACCTAGAGACAGGACATGTTAGGAAACCACTGCGGTAATTAAGGCTAGTCATATAAAAATGTATTTTTTAAAAACTATGGAAAGATAATTTTGAAGTCGTAATTAGTAATAAAGGAAAAAGATGTTCTAATGATCCTGTCTAGTTGCCTGTAGTCCACAATAATGTTTAAGATGTATTTTGAATAATTATGGAAATTTTTAGAAATTATAACTAATTTTTTAAGGTGGGTCTTACAGAATTTTGAACTGGAACTTGATATATAGACCAGGCTGGCCTCAAACTCACAGAATTTCACATCTCTCTGCCTCCTGAATGCTGGGATTAAAGATGGGCACAACTACTTTTGCTATAACTATGAATCTTTATACTTAACTATACTTCATATGTATGCTTAACCACTGATAGAATCATTGTTTTCCTGTGCTCTAGGAATCTATCATTGATTCTCTAAGCCTCATTATCCTAAGCTTGTCATTCTCTTATTTTATATGTATAAATGAGGTTGTAATTTTCATTGACACATGCTCACATAGTTCTCTTCTTTAGATAATACACGTTTGTTTTTATGGAGATAAGTGAATATACCTCTTAACTTTGGTACTACTTCATCAAGTTATGTGTCTGTTATTTCTTAAATAAGCACAGGTCCTGTTTATTTCTTAGCAGGATTAATTAAGCCTTTGGGCAGCACTGGGTACATAGAGGTTTGATTGAAAATCACCCTGTGACTGCAAAAACTAAGGCAGCCATGTAATTCCAAACCAAAGGGAAAGGAGATCCTCACATGAGCCCTTGTGGTCTCTGTCACTTTGAGAATTTTGAGATAGGGTGATGCCTGTCTCAAAAGGGAATTTTGAAATTCTAGATGCCTAGTTCTTTTTGTGTGACAATTCACTTTTTGCAGTTAATATCTTTTTTTCTAAAGTAGGCACTTGTAATATGTTTAGGGGACAATTAATGCATCTTAATTTTCATGTGTATCATTTAAACTTAGCACATGACATTTAGGCCAGAGAGTTCTGCTTTGTCTTTCATAGATAAAATCCATTGCATTATAGCACTTGGCACCAGCCATGTTTGCCCTCTGAAGCCACCAGTGAGTGATTTGCTTCCAAAGCACAGTAATCCAAAGCGGACTTGAACCAACCGTTTCCTGTGCTCTAATTTACTTACAACTGTGGAAAGTTCAGTTATGGAAAAATGATTGGAAGTTTTTTTCTCATCTTTTTGGAGTGTACTGCAAACCTATCTTGCCTGGAGTCTTAATGAAAAGTGTTTCCACAAACATTTCCCTTTTTACCTTTATCTTGAGGAGCTGAAATTGCATTGTTTTGTGAAATATAATTATAAAGTTATCTCTTGGCTTGGTTTTTAATTTAGCGTTAGATCATTTTCTATTTTTGAGTAACTGGTAGAGAAAAAGAGCTCCAAGGTAGTATTAGCACAATTTGACACATAATTTGTCACAGTGTTAAATCTTTTAAAACTAAGTTTTAGTATAGTTGCTTCATCTAAAACCTAAAAGACACAACTAATTCTTTTCCCCATCATTTCTGTACTGATTATCTGATACACTCTACATAATGGAGCCTTACAGGTCTCTTGATCTTATTTGTATCAGATTGAAAATTTTTATCCTTTCTGTTGTCTATGTTGTCATTGTGTTACTGACAAAATGCTTGGGGTGTACAGCCATATAGGGAGAGCTGCTTAAGTTTCTGTCCATGGCCTCCTGGTTTTGAGCCTGTAGGACAGAAGAGGGGTGGCAGAACAAAGCTGCTCCCTTTAGTGTGGCCAGGAAGTGAACAGATGAGTTAGAGTTCCCAGATAGCTTGGGAAACCAGATTACCAGTCACCCAACTTTCTCCCAGTAGGCCTAGACAAGGAAGATCCCATCTCTTCTTCCCAGTAGCACCATTAGTCAGGAAGCAGGCATTCACAACTGAAGAACATTGAAGCCTAATCTCAACACACACCCTTCCGAAAACAGTCAAATGTTTGGTTCTCTCTGAAAGAAATCAAACTGTGTCACTCAGCACTCTTCTTAACAAAACGTTTGCCTTCTTCTCAGTTACCCTTGATAGGCAAATAGGCTATTAAGACAAATTATTATAAGATATAAATTCTGTTGAATTTTTAAGTCCTGCAAAATAAAAATGGAAATCAGTTTTAAAAACTGCTCTGCAACCTTTTGTTGTTAAGCATGTTCTGTAAATTGTGCATCTAGAAAGAGTGGGAATGTGGGAAAGGAAAGCAGAAGAATTAAAAATTGTTCCAATAAAATGGTTTAATTTATGCTTCTGCAGTTAAGCAGTGCTCCTGGTTAACAGAAATACCCTTCAGCTACACAGGATTTTGGAGGGTTGGAGGGCACTCATTTGCACATAAATAGCCATTAACTGATAAATTCCCAGAGGTCTCCTGTTGCATGTTAGTGGTTCTGACCTACTTAGCTAGCTTAAATTTGTTTTACAGAATTATTATAATTCTGTGCTTAGTACTTAAACTTTGTGATTAATGCATGCCTCACAATACAATTAAAGTATAATTACACAGTTTTGCAGTTTCCTATCGTAGTGTTATTACTACAAAGATCTGGATTTTGCAAATATTAGGAGAGTTAAGGTTTGATATTTTTCACTTTTACTGTGATTATGTGATCATATTAAATGGAACTCTTTTACATCTGAAGAATTGAGGAAGAGAAGTTGGCTAACTAAGTGGAGGACTTGTTAGCATAGAAGGATCTGTAAATACATGGTTACTCGGATGCGCTGTCTACATTGATATGTACCATGCATTCTTGCCTATGGTTTTCAGCTGTTCCTGAACTGAGTCCTCATTCTGTTTTCTTATCTCATTTATTAAAGAAGTAGGATAAATTTGAGTCTGTAGAGAAGCACTAAAGGAGGTCATGGTTACCTGAATCCTAAGTGTAACATGGTTAAGATTTTTGTCTTTTGTAAAATGAATAGTTTGAACTACAAGGAACAGGCTAAGTCACTGCTAGCCATATCTGAACCATGGCCTATTTGTTTTGAACTTTAGAATATTTATAAATTTTTTAACCACAATTGAAACAGGATGTGATATTCAGAGCATAAATGTCCCCAAAACCCCAAAGCTTCCCAGCTCCCTCACTGGATGTTTTGCAGTTCTTTGAAGCATTGAGTTCAGCTCTCAGTTATACTTGGTTCTGGTCAAGTGCGGCCATTCGTATCCTAGCACAGTACTCCTTCCTTTACTGTTGAGAGGGATTTGTGATATGTCTGACACCTGTCTCTTTACTGCCTCTTGTGCATCCAGTTAGTATTCTCTTGGATTTGAAATTGGTGAGTGCATCTTAAAGGTCTATATCTTGAAATTTACATTTTTCTCTTAAAAAGGGAATTCTCAGTTAAATGAAATACTAAAGCATCAGTTCTCTTGAAAGGGGTGGAGTATGAAGCACTTGAATTAATCTGAAACATTTAACACTTCAATCTTTAAGAATGCATTAAAAATGTGTATTCTGTTTTATGGAAGAATTATAAGAATGTTCAGTAACAACCTTTAATGGACTGCAATGCCTTTTCCTATACATTTTTCTGATCGTTAGTTTGCCTGTAGTGTTTGGTACTCCCCACATCCTTAAGCAAAGAAGGTGCCGTTAGGATTTTGGCATATTTGCATGGTATTCAGCTATATTATAGGGAGGAATTTAGCATCATATGTTCTTTGCTTGTTAATATGCATTGAAAGTATTGAACTAAGTAATTTTAAACTATCTGTATTTGATATTATAGAGGCACACTTAGGTATTTTCAGACTTTCTTTTTTTAAAAAAAGGAATAGTCAAAAGTAGCAGCTTCTGTGTAAAGTTGATGTACAGTTTTCTCTGAAGAGAAAGTGGTTACCCTTTTATGACCAGTCTGATGAATTCAAAAATTCATTGATTGTCCCAGCTTTGGGTAGATTAGTAGAGACTTGCTTGAAGGAGTGGAATTTATGAAATGTTTGCCGCATCCGGCAGGCTGGGCTGCTGTAATACAGCTGCCTCCTCAGTGGTTTGCTTTGATCCTGTGGAATGAAAGGACAGGAGGATCAGCTCAGGTCTAAATGAGATTACAGCTGGTTCTGCTGCTTATCTGGTCTATTGCCAACTAGTGTGGCTTTGCACGTCCTAAGGGGTTTACAACAGAAACTGTTTATTGAGTATCATCGGTTTACTCAACACAAGCAGGCTAATCCTTCCCAGCCTCAGCATGCTGTAGAATTGTGCAGGAGCCAAACCAAAAGCTGGTATTGCCAGACCCTCTAGAGCCCTTTGTCTCACTCTATATTGATTTTTACCTGAGTTAAAGACAGTGAAAAAAAATAAAACCAATAACCATTCCTATTTTGAGCAAAAGGTTAATCTTACCTAAAATCTTACAAAAAGCATCTGTTAACCCTAGAAGGGACAGCCTTCCTTTTTGCCTTTTTAGTCAAGTGGGATTTTTTTTTAGTTTCGAATTTTAAAGAACAAGATAAGAAAAACAGCTTAAGAGATCTTGCTAGGTATTGAAAGTTAAATACTTAAGTCTGTTCGAGTGGTGCAATCTAACAAATGGCTTTGTATATGAAATGTAAGCTGACTTACTTCTAAATAAAACTTTTTTACTTTATATCCATTTTGCATAAAGTAATTATTTTGCTGTATCATTAACCAGGCTGGAAACTTTTATTACGGAAAAGAAAACTTATCATGAATGACTAATTATTTTATTTAGTGGTACTTTAGTTGATAGTTTATTTCTCTAATAAATACAAGCTGATGATTTGGGTATTGTAAGGATAAATTCAATAAATAGTCAAGTCTTATTTTACTGTTTTGTCAGATATTTAAAAATTTTTCATGTAAGATTTTAATTGACATAGTTGGATCTTAAACAAAGATGTTTATCCTGAATGATGCATTGGGCCCATTTCTTTGTACTGGATTGCCATCTCTTACTCATCAAGTTATTTAACTGTTGGAGTGTATTTCTTTTTTAATCACCAAACTAGGAATATTTACTCTGCAGAATTTAATCAAACTAAATTAGAAAATAGTAGACAGTAACACTGAATTAGTTAATCAATTAGTCAAGGCTACTGTAGTTGATCAGGTGCCCAAAGGCATTGAATTTTATATACATAGGATCCTTCCCCTGATATTAAAAATGGTTTTTAAAAATTGCATATCAGGAATCCTAGCAGCTATTCTGACTGTAGATCAGAGTCATCCTTTGTGTGTGTGTGTGTGTGTGTGTGTGTGTGTGTGTGTGTGTGTGTGTGTGTATACATGAACATGGAAACATGGAAGCCAAATGCCAACTTTCATGAATTGTTCCTTGGAATTCACCCACTTTAACTCTTTTGAGGCAAGGTTTCATATTGGGACAGTGTTTAAGGCCAATTGGGTCAGTAAGACCCAGAATTCCTCCTGTCTCCACACTCTGAGCTCTTGCATTGTAAGTGTAAGCCACTATGCCTGGCTTTTGTTTGTTTGTTTTTGTTGGTTTACATGGGTGCAGATAATGGAATTCAGGGCCTCATATTTGCACAGCATGCATTTTACTGACTGGGACGTCTCCCAGCACCCCTGCCATTGCCACCTCTAATGGTGCTGTTCTCAGGTGGAAACAGGAGTTACCACATAAGTACAGCCATAAGCAAGAAATTTATGCTATAACTTGACCATCACTACCAAGAAAATCTAAAATACAACACAGCTCAAAACTTTTGATCACTGACATGATGCGTGAAGTGAAAAGTTTCACATCTTAACTATTCTGACAGGCTGCAGTTAAACAGATACACCCTAAAAGTTTAAAAATTACCTTCAGACCATGCATGAAAACTGTATACAGAACTAGCAAGTTTCATGTTTCAACATGGGTCGCAGTCCCAACATACTTCGTTATTCTGAAATCCCAATCAACTCTGACCCAAAGCATTATTATAATTGAGAGACTCAACTGTAGTTTAAAATGCTTAGGAAGGCCAGAAAATAAACTTTTATATAGGATATATGGATAAGCTCTATTTGTGTTTCTTTCAGTTTGGATGGATATTTGACTGCTTCATAGACAGCCGCAGATGGTAAATACTGATAACTCCAAGTGCTAAGTAAAAGACAAAATAGATACTTAAGAAGAGGACAGTGGTTTCTAGGTTTTCTTTCTCCTAATTGGTAAGGAACATGTATCCTCAGCTACATGTACGTTAAAAAATGTTACTATGGAAACATTTGTAGACTTTCTAAATGTACTATGTGATGGAATCAGCTAAGACTGATACTTATCTTAAGCACATAGCTTGTCCAATATTTAAACCTAATGGGCAAGATGTGTAGCAGCTGAAATTGTAATATTTATCCAATCATTTCTGTTCTATCAAGCCAGCCTCTAAAGCAGTAGGTTGTACTCATTCAGTAATAAATTTTTAGTGCATTTGGAGATAAAAGCTATTGGTGGTGATTGCTTAAACTCTTTTTGCTCAATCATCTGAATGGTGCAAATCAAAGCATTTTGTCAGGCTGTGAGAAGTTTCACCTAGATACTGCTTCCCCTATACACAGGTCACCATATAAATTACACTCACAGTTTACAGCATAGCTTGCGCTAGAGTTAAATTGATGCCCAGTGGTAGAACTCGTAAAACATTTTCCTGCTAACACAAGCAAGCCAAGTTGCCATTGTTGATGGTGGATTTGATCTCATAAACCATCGGTTCTAACAGTGATTTTTACTGTTTCAGAAATTATGATGATAAGTTTAGCAATACAGCAGTTCTTCTAGAATGACAGAAAATTAGCACCACTGTCTATATTACCCAATGCTTGGGAGACCCAATACTGGGAAGATCAGTAGGAGTGACTGGAGCCTGATGTAATCCCGTGTTCTACAAGACAGTGAACTGCAAGAACAAACTATTAATTTGATATTTACCTTTATAAAGACAACTGCTGATTTCTTCCCAAAGGATGTTTTACATCATCCCTTGAAAATACCTTATCATTGTCTTACTAGTTACAAAATTAAGCTTTGCTCTCCTTTCAAAATAATTACCAGCAATGCATGGTAATCTTTGTTTCTGTGTTCACTAAAGTTACTTTCCTCCAGATATTTTAAGCTTTATCAAAAGTGGTGGACAGCAAATTACTGTAAACAGTTTTTCTCTCACAAGAGTAAATTTGGGTGTGTGTGGGGGTCGACTCCTACTGGAATTGTACATGATGGACACTTAATGCCCTGTGAAATATTTTCACTTTCATCATGAAACTTAATCTTTTATTGTTTGCAGGTAGATTAGAATTTTCTACTTTTGGGTAAAATATTCACTGCCTGCATGCTATTGTGTTCCTGTAAGAAAGAATCTTTGTGGTTCCGTCTGTTTTGCCTTAGTGTCCTCTCTTAAAGCACTGGTATATATTCATTCACAGTTGGTGATCAGTTGGTTCCGTTCATCACAAATCTTTGACTGGACACATATTCTTTTTTTCCTTGTTTTTTTTTTTTTTTTTTTTGCTTTCTGAGACACTTTTTCAGTGTAGCCGTGGCTGTCGTAGAACCTGTAGTCAAATCTGGCCTTGAATTCAGAGATCTGCCTGCCTCTGCCTCTCCGGGGCTGGATTTAAGGTGTGAGCCATTATGCCCAGCCACTTCAGTAATTCTTAGTTCAGTATATGCATGATATATAATATATATAAGTACATATACATATTTTTTTACATCATGAAATGGGCTTTTTAAAATTACATATTCATGTTTTCATTGGTTCTATGCAGGTGACACCTGCCATGCATGTAGAACCAGATAAAAGGTTGATTTGTTGAAGACTTATAAAAAGAAATTAGTGTTATAATAAAAGTGTTTGAAGCTCTTAACTCTTAATACCAGAGCTTTATAATAAACCTCACAACACATTGACTTAATAGATAATCTTTTAGGAAAACTTTCTCCCCATCTTTTCTTTCCTTATAATGAACCTACAGTAAAAGTACTCGACAGCATCTCTGTAGAGGAGTATTTGTTTAAGTATCTAGGATAACCATCATTTAAAATCATGCAGTTTCTTTGCTATTAAATATACATTTGTTCTGAGTCAGTCTGAGCTGCTTTCTTTTTGATGATTCATTTTATACATTGATTTGTTGTACCCTTTTCTGTATAGGATTGAATTTAAATAATCCTTTTAAAGTGATGTATTTTTACATTGAAGTTACAGATGGGTTTCTGGTAATAGTAGACACTCTAGTAGAGAAGTAAAGACAAAGGGATAAGAGAAATTGGACTGGTAAATTAAGAGAAATTATTTACATTGTGCTTAGAAGGCAGAAGAGAAAAAAGAGCTATATGCATTTATGCACATAAAAACTACATAATCTCTAGGGAATATAGATTTATATACCCTAGCTGGGCATTATGTCATACCAGTGGCATTATTGTTATTTCCATTAGTATTTGGCTGTACTTTTGATTAAAAAAAAATAACAGCAACTTTCTTTTGGAAGCATCACTCTGTTCCCTTTGACTCCTAATTGGCTGACTTTTCCAATCCAAACTACTTTTCACTGTTAGATCTGATGATAGGGTTTTTAAATCCATTAACAATTGGCAGAGGCCGGTAGTGTCTCTTATAATTTACTGGTTTTCTTGAGACTGAGAGAAGTACTGAGGATGCAGAATGCTTTAGAGGTTTTAGAAAATTATTTATCAAAGAACACTGCTTTCCCCATTGCATTAGATACTGTATTATACATCCATACAATCTGTTGACATGAAATTGGATTTGATTTATATGGAGGACGGAAAAAGAGACCAGGCATTTTCAATATTTATTGATATGCCCAATGCATTAAGATAAATTAAAGAACAAATTTGACTGTGACGGGGCCATTTTAGTTGACGTAGTTAGGAATCAGCCGACATTACCATTAGACCCTTTTCTTTTTAGAAATTTATTCCCACCAATTAGGAAAATTCTCAGAAATAGAATTAAGTTGCGTTTACTTGTATAATAGTTGAGTTTACTTGTATAATAGTTGACCTAAAAATATTTGAGTGTTTACATTTAATACACGTAAAAATGACTCCTGAATTTTTATGAAACAAAGCATATTCCCTCATCCTGGCATGTCAGCTAAAGATGTAGTGGAATGATCATAGCTGTTGGAGGGTAACAAAACACACTCCTAGTTTTTATTTTTTTAAGACAGCTTATCTGCCCAAAGTATCTTTCTGAACTCATTTTAAATTCACAATTGGCTGGTGGGGCCGGAAGGTATACTTACCTACTGTGCTTTCTTAGACGACTTCATTCAAAGCACCAGTGAGCACATGATCAAAAGGAATGTAATGCTTCATTTTCTCCAGCTGTTTCCCATACTTTCTCACTTTTTTGGTTTTTCGAGAAAGGGTTTCTCTGTATAACAACAGCACTGGCCATCTTAGAACATGCTTTGTATACCAGGCTGGTCTTGAACTCACTGAGATCTGCCTGCCTCTGCCTCCCGGGTGCTGGGATTAAAGGTGTGTGCCACCACCATCCATTCTTGTTCTCTTTATCCTTACTTGAGACTGCCACTACCTCAGCCCTCAACACCACCATTTCCTTAGCCTCTGTATAGGCAATGCATTTATTCTCTGGCACAGAATCCTACAGGTCATCAGACTTCTTCTGAAAACCCCCTTCTAAGTTTTAGATGTACTATTAAAGGGGTGTGTGTGTGCGCGCACATGTGTGTTTAATCAAATGCTTCACAAAGGGCAAGTGAGGTGACTCTACACATAAACCTGACAAACAGAATTTGATCCTAGAACCCACATAAAGATGGAAGAGAATCAACTCCACAAAGTTGTCCTCTGACCTCCACACATATCTTATTCCATGTTTGCCCATAGCATGCCCCTGAACCTACACAATAATAATAGTTAATATTCTTTTTACAGAAATAATCTTACTTTTGATTGCCTTTAACCGCAAGAACAAAGATCCTCATGCTTCACTGATGATCTTAATAATACATCCTAGTAGCAGATGAACTTAAAAACTGATGTTTCAAATGAAGACTGTTGTCTTACTCATCAGTCATTTTCAACTATTCCCTTACTTGCTATTAAGTTTGTAAGTGGTAGCGCACACCTTTAATCCCAGCACTCAGGAGGCAGAGGCAGGTGGATCTCTGTGAGTTCGAGAGCTAGTTCCAGGACTGGCTCCAGAGCTACAGAGAAACCCTGTCTCGGAAAAAAAAAAAAAGTTTGGAGAATATGTTCATAGAAATTGGATCCATAACTGGATAAAAGCAGTTTAAGACATTTCTAAATAAATTATCATGTACTAATAATTAATTGTAAGGGACTTCCTTTAGCAATTCTTAAATCATAATGTCACACTACCAAATAGTTTCTTACATTTGTAATTTCATAAAGCATCAACTAACCTTCCATTGTGGCCTTAATTCATGACAATTGCTTGAAGCATCTTAAAGTATAATAAAATGGAAACCTTAACATGTAGCATAAACTTTTTCCTTTATTCTTTGTTACAAACATTAGTTGAACTGTAACCACAAAGGTAAAAATAGATCATAATAGAGAAATGTATTCAACTCAGGACCATATAGTACAGATCACCCATTATGTGCTGCTTGCCTTGTGTCCTGCAAATGGTGCTGGTGCTAAAGTGCCAAGCTGCTTGTATTGCTGTGACGTGCACTATTCATTCCTGCATGGGAGAGTATTGTGATTGACAGTTTGAATGTTTATTTGCTTATGTATAAAATCACACATGTACATACACATCAAGATGGGTTATTTGATGAAAATGTCATCAAGGTCAAGAAAATCCAAGGTCAAGAAAATCCAGGCAAAACCCTCTTACACAGCCAACATAACATTGTACACAAGGATCTATACATTTAGACTTCCTACTAATGCAAAGACTAATTTTGCAACACTAGCTGTCTGAGAAACTCTTATATTTTTTTTAATGTTTTAATTTTTCAGATCATAGTCCTGCAGTACTTTTGCCAAAGCCTTAACACTTTGTCTGGTGGTTAGCACCTTGTAAGGTACTTTGTAGGACTAGATCCTGCCATGTTCCTGTGAGCTCAGCTGCTGGACAGGGTGGTTCTGGTGTTACAGTCACTCTTCCCTCTAGAACACATTTTAGGTATTTTCACTTAAACATTGATTATAAACCAAACTAGATCTCCCTCCTGTAGTAATTAACTATCCCTTCCAACTTCTTTGTTTTGTTTTGTTTTTTTTCACCAAACTTAGCAGTGGCATAAGCTCTTCCACCCTCGTCTGCATACTGCTAGATAATTGCTGCTGGCCTTCTTTTCCTTCATAACGCAGCGCAGTCACACACTAACCTTCCTAGTGCTCCCGGCAGCTTTCCTCATGGGCTCGCCTCACTCTAGTCCATTTTGGCTTTACCAGATTCTTCTTTCCCAAGTGCTGTTTTATTCTATCATCCTCCATTCAGAATCTCTCTCTGTAATGCCTGACAGCTGAATGAAGGGCTTGGCTTTGTCTCTAACTGCAGGATTTACCATAACTGCTTTTTATATTTCTGATTGCAGACAGTGATTGGCACTGGGTAACTTCTTAAAAGCAAATGAAGAAAACATGATTGAACAAAATGAGATCCATTTCTATTAATTTTATTGCCTTCTAATGCTACTACAAAAATTCCCCACTGTAGTCATTGGGTTGGTTTTCCTTCAAACTCTGTGTTGTTTTACTTGTTCTTTTAAAGATACAAAGTATACTTCTGCGTTTTTGGCTTATCATGTACTTTGATTTTATGCAGGATTCTTCCCATTAGTTGTAAGGACTATTGTGATCTCGAACCCACTGTCTGTTTTCCCGTCACCCGTTGTGCTTCATTGGCCCCATGATCTGACCCTCTAGCTGTGCCAGCCTTGGCATGTCGGTTCTTGCCTCTTTCTCTCTGCAGTGTTCTTCCTCATGTATCCCTGACCCCCCCCCCCATATTCATGTTCATTTGGGTGTTTTGTTTAAATGTCAGCTTTCCAGAGGTGTTTCTTTGCCTCATAGTTGAATATTAGTTTGTGTCACTCCTCTGTTGTAACAGACTCTAAACTCTAGAAGGCCAGAGACTTTGTCTTTTTGTTAGCTTTGTGGATGTCCTCCTAAGAACTCGAGAATGTTTTGAATTAGAGTTGAATAGATTTTGCAAGCCTTCCTCCTTTTTTCATTTTCACCTAAGTAGACTTTACATGTCTTCTGTCTGTAAACTGTAATTTCCACCCCTGCAAATTAACTCCTATGGTCCTAGCAAAAGCTTAAATATCACATGCCATTTACCTTTAAGATCCTATTAAAAGATCTTTACACTCCATAGGAATATTAAAATTGTAGTATGTTGTGTCGCTTGTCTAGCTAGGATTGGCTCATATGCCACTTTGTAGCTACTTTTTTGATTGTGAGCCTAGACTTTAAAAAGCTGAACCATCTCTCCAGCCCATAGCTACTTTTAATAGTTTTGTGTATAAATAAATACGACACTATAACACCTGAAGCATGTATTTGAGATAACTATAGAACAGTAATTCTTCATTGGGATATTGAATGTATTCTGAGTGCATAGGTCACAATCCTGGCTCTGTTGCACATGGCAGAATGGTCTGTTCTGTGCTATGCTGTGCCTAGATCGCTTGTCTATAAAATGAGGACAATAAGAGTAACTGCAACACATGGTTAGACCTGGGCTAGTGCAGAGATTATAAGTAATCTAGAATGTGCTTGCTAATAATAACAGTTCCTTAATTTTTAATTTAAACTTTATTATAAAGAACTTGCAAATAAAATTAACCAGACCCAAGGTCTGTGGCCACTTTGAGTGGCCAAGAGACAAATAAACAACAACAGCAACAGAAAAGGAGGAGGGTCTGGTTAATTTGAGTTTTTTAGTAGGATTTATTTAATGTTTGCAAGAAATGAGGAAATGACCATACTCTGACATGTCTGTCTCCAGACAGTGATGTTCTCCTGCCTCTAAATCACATTTACTAGGGTTTGAAGCAATAGAGTTATGCCTGAACTACATACTGTTTTGCCATACATTCTACAAAGTGTTTTTACTTACTGGATGGGTTGCCAGCTCTGTAGAGAAAAATGGGACTTTATATGTCCATCTAATAGATGAAAAACTGAGTCCCAGGTTTTCCAGATTATAAGCTGTTTTCTTTCCTAGACAAGTGTGCACTTACATAATTTCCTCACTGAAGAACTCCCTTTACTCTCCCAGCCCTCTGCTGTAGGTGACTGTGGCCCTGATTATTAGAATCTCTGCTCAAAGTGGTACAATTTCTGCTTTTCTCACCACCCACTCAGCCCCAGCTCCACACATACACGCACACACGTGAACCGTGGAGCACTGAAGTATGCCAGGATTGTGTTTGTCAACTGGTTTCTTGTGTTTATCACTTGTTCCTTATAACTTGGGCCTGCTCAGCAGTCTGAACAGAATTGCATCTGTGTCATATTGTTTGGAGGCTCTGTGAAAGCTTCTTTTTGCGTTTGAGGTTGTTTCTCTCTTCCCTGTAGCCAGAGACTGCTTGTTCGCTTCCCAGCTGCTCAGATGCAAATAATCACACAATAGCAATATTAATTACAACACTGTTTGGTCAATGGCTCAAGTATAGTCCTGGCTATCTCTTATATTTTAAAATAACCTATTTCTATTAATCTGTGTATTGCCACTAGGCTGTGGCCTACCAGTAAGGTTCCCGTGTCTTCTGTCTACTTTGGCAGCTACATGGCCTCTCCCTGACTCCACCTACTCTCTGTATCTGTTTGGATTTCCTACCTGGCTTTACTCTGCTAAGCCATTGGCCTAAACAGCTTTATTCATTAATCAATAAAAACAACACATATACAGAAGGACCTCCCACATCATTTTTTCACTTTCCAGTTTCTTTTTACAGTTCTTCTTAAATACAGAATTGTATTAGGCAGCTTCTAAAGTAGCTTCCACACAGTAGTTCCATTTTACAGATGAGGAAAAGCCTCCAAGGCTTTTGCTTATAGAACACCCCCCTCTCTCTTTCTCTTTCTCTCTATCAGTACCTAATCAGTTGACACTTGGAATAATCCCTCACAGTTATGAAACATTTTTTAATACTGCAAAGTTTTAGACTTATCATATTTAGAATAGAGCTGAAAGATTCAGTTTTTGCTGTTCTCTGTCAACATGCACTGTGACATGTTTGTCAAGTCCAGTAATGATCCATCAAGAGAGCTTTTCTTTAAATTTGGAAACAATGCATACATCTATGCATATTAGGAAAGTGACCTATAGGTTGATCGGGTCATTCTGTGCAGAGGGCTGTGAAGTTAGCAAGGAAAAGCAGCAGCAGAAAAGGAGGAGTGCAGAGAAGAGTCACAGATTCTGTTGCCATGCCGGCATGGTTGAGGTGACCGTGTGGAATTGAGACAGATGAAAATAAGATGAAAATAAGAACACATCGTGGAGAATGGGGAAGGAGGAACTGAATAAACAGATCTGGAAGGCAATCCCTTAGTATAATGAGAAGCAGAAGTTGGGACAGCAGAACTAAATTTAAAGCCATAAGACATGTCAATAGTGGGTTAGAAAGAGTCTGGGTGTAATCATGGAGTTATGAATACTTCCGAAGACTTTTATGTGCTTTTCCCAAAATCCCTGTTAGGTGGCATTAACAACCATAGCCACCATTCTTGACTCAGGAGAACAGGAATGGGAGTCTTTTCTTCCAAGATCACACAGCTTCGCTAGCTTTGTTGTAACTAGCTACATAGAACATTCTTTCCTTGTATCAATTCTTCACTTGTAAGATTTGAGTAATAATTGTTTCTGCCTCACAGGATGAGAAATAATACTTATAAAATAGTTGACATAGTATCAGGCTCATAGTAAATACTAATACGTGCTCAGTGTTGATATTATTTCTACTATGAAAGCTGCAATTTGAGTAACTTGACATTTGGCAAATTTATTTTCTGTTACTGTATTTCATCGTTTATAATGTAAGATGACCTTGTTATGTATACTTCCATTTGTGTGTATCAGAATTACTTTAAGCTGCATGAAAGCTGTCTTTACTCAAAACAATTTCCAAGTGTTGGGGAAATGTGTGTGTGTGTGTGTATGTGTGTAGTTTTGGTAAACCTTACCTTTTATGCAGCAAATCTCTTTTCTTATTTTCCTCTGATTATTCAAAAAGGTAGAAAGTATCTTTGAAGATATCTGTGGCATCTGGAGTTATAATAATGTTTCCGATGTTTTCTTCTTTCACAGTCATGTCCCTAACAATGGTGCTCCCTTTACTGCCAGCACTTTGTAACGCGCCATTCTTTCACTACTCCTTTATAATTAGTTTTCCTTTCCAGAAATTTGGATTTTAAAAATACCTGAGACTGCATTACTATCTTTAACTGGTAGCTGTATACAGATGTGTGATTCAGCCTCCATAATGGCTGATGCTTGCCATTTCTTCAGGGATAGAGAAATTGTGATTGAATCATAATTCACCCTGAGTGCGACAGACTTATGAAGTTTGAACATTGGAGATCCAAGTAGGAGTGTTTGCATATTCTGGGTACACAGCTTTCCCAATCTGCAATACTCAATGATGCACATTTCTCAGACACACTTAGTTTTGGGTCAGTGTCTCAGCTTTAATTAGACCCTGTCTTTTCTCTGCTTACTCTGTCTGGAAAGGAATGCACTAGCAGTGTAAGATATTTACATAATGCTTTGTGCTTAACCATTATCTACTCAGATCTCTGTATCATATTCCCAGGGTTACCAGTAGATATTCCTACTGTGTCTTCACTTTTTACTGGAAAAGTAAAAGGTGGGGCGTATTTGTTGTCCTTTTCAATATTGCCTTAAGTACACATTATGTTTTTCTCTAGTTTTAGCTAATACAGAATTCTGCCATGCTGTTGGCTTTTCAATGCGCAGGTTCACCCTTGTGTCTCCAGGTTCTTCCTTCCTCACTGAAGTTTCCTAAGTCTGTAAAATGAGAAAGCAGCAACAATTAATGTTTAATCTTTAAAAGACCCATATGTTGTAAGTTAGCATGTAAAGGAAGTGTCTGACCTTCAGGGTCAGCCCTCAGGTATATGAGCTTTGGATGTATTATTTAGCTTTTCTGATATCAGCTTCATCTTTTGTAATGAGTCATATCATGGGCTTTGGATTTTCTTTATTTAGTTGACATGTCAAAACATAACATTTGTTCATCTTGTGGGGTAATGTGTTATGGTGCTTGTATGTGCTGCAAAGTGGTCAAGTCAGCTCAAGCATATCCAGTTCTTTAGACATTCATCCTTTCTTTATGTGTAATGTCCAGAGTATGTCAAATTTATAGTAGATTTTTAATTAAAATTTCTGTGTGTGTGTGTACTAGTAGGGATTAATCCTTGGGTCTTGTGCACGAGCAAGCCCTCTATCACTGAGCTGTATCACCAGCCTCTATGTTTGTAATATGCAATGCATAATTATTTTCCATACTCACTTACTTTGCATATCACAGCAGAACTCTCTGTACCTGGTTTGTTTCCCTTAACATGATCTCCATTTGTCAGAATATTTTATCATTTTTGATGGAGGGAAGAAGTAGGCAGGCAGGTGGCAACACATGAATATCCCTATGTGTGAAGGCTTGAGGTCATTGTTGGTTGTCTTGATTTGCTCCCCATTTTAATTATTAAGACATGCTCTATCACAGAACCTGGAAGTGGCTGACTCAACTAGTCTAGTTGACCAACAAGCCCCAAGGGATCCTCCTGCCTCACCCTTTCCAGTTCCGACATTAGAGATAATGTCAAACCTCCACAGCCTCTGCATCAGCTTGTGCATTCAGGTGCCTGCCCTCTTAGAGTTCCTGGCCTGACTTCCACGATATACTACAGTGTGGAAGTACTAGCCAAATCAACCCTTTCCCTCCCAACTTGCTTTTGGTCATGGTGTTTTATCACAATAATCAAAACTCTAACTGCACCACTTGGCAAGCATTTTACGAGCCAAGTTGTCTTGCAGCCTCAGAATTTCCTTCTTTTATGGCTGAGTAATACTCTCTCATATATGTTTATCACATTTTCTCTGTCCGTTCATCACTTGATGGACAGATTTCTTGTGTGTAGTAAGTAGTGCTGCAGTAAATAGGAATGCAGATGTCTCTTAACACACTGACTTCATTTCCTTTGGATTCATGCTCAGGCGTGGGCTTGCTGGCTCATGGCCATTCACTTTTAATTTTTGAAGAACCCCCATAGTGACAAAAAAAATCATAAATCCCTGCCAATAGTGTAGGGTTCCCCTTTCTCTACATTCTCACCAGCACTAGTTTGCCTATTTTGCAATATACCAACCACCACTCTTTAAACCAGAGTGCATTTTTATTCAAAACAGTAGATACTAGTGGGGCAGTGGTGGTGCACACCTTTAATTCCAGCATTCAGGAGGCAGTGGCAGGCGGATCTCTGCATTCAAGGCCAGACTGGTCTATAAAGTGAGATCCAGGACAGCCAGGGCTACATAACACTGTGTAACCCTGTCTCAAAAAACAAAAGCAAGCAAACAAAACAAGTAGATAATTTACATCTCTATCTTTGAGATATAAGGGTACAGGGGAAAAAAAGAAAAGAGAACAAAAAGTAAATCTTTCTGTACAGACTTATATTAGCATTTTCCCCTGTTTTAAAAGTTAGTAGTAGAGAAAGAGATACCTTTGCAAATAGAAATTTTATTGATTGAGATTTCATATATGCATGTGGCATATTTCAATCAAATCCACTCTGCATTTCTTCCCCTATAATTCTTCCCTTATAGTAACCATTCCTAGCTAAAATAAAGATATCTCATTGTGGTTTTAATTTTTATATTATTTTTCATATGCCTGTTAGCTATTTATATGTAGTCTTTTGAGGCATATCTGAAATATTTTAAAGTCATTTTTGTTTTGTTAATGATGAGATTTTGAACTTTGTTCTGCATATTGATCCCTGTCATATGTGTAGTTTGTAAATATTTTCTCTCTGATTTTAAATGTTTAAGTTGATTGTTTCCATTGTAGTACAGAAACGTTTTAGCTTAATATTCGTTGTCTATTTTTGTGTTTTCTTCCTGTGTTTTGGGGTCTTATCCAAAAGCCTCTTGGCTCTTCAGTGTCCTGAAGTATTTCTTCTAGTAGTTTGTTTCAGGTCTTATATAAAAGTCTTTAATTTACTCTGAGTTTATTTTGTTACTTGTGAAGATTGGCGGACTGATCCCCTGACCCACTCCCCATATTTGAGGTAGGATCTTGCTGTGTAGCCAAAATAGCTTCATACTCGTCCCTCTCCTTTGTCCTCCTATGTGCAGAAATTACAGGTGGGCCCCACCAATCCTAGCAGAGGAGATGATTAATTAACATTGTAGGTGAGAGAATTTCTTACACATAGAAACTGACTAGAAATCTTATTATTTCCTAGGGAGTATGTTTTAGTAAAAAAGAAGCGACTTATATAGAAGTAGTGAATAATACAGTGTTTATTATCCTTTAAAGTCAGTATACCTGAAAAAAGATACTAAATCCAGGGGAAATAGTGACTGTTTTGGTTGGGCTTTAGTGTGGAAGGTATTCCTGATCTTTTCTGTGTTACCAGGAGCAGCTGAATTAGTTGCCAAAGAATGCTAGTAACGTATGATTCTTCGTATTCTAACTTACAGGACCTAAACTGGTTGGTCTCTAGCCTCTAATTTAAATTGAGAGCATCTCAGGCAGGTTTTTACACAGAAAACACATCATATACTTAGCTAGGGCTTTTGTTTTTGTAGTCTTATTTTGTTTTCAGACTAGCTTTCTATATGTTCTTTGCCAAGACATTTCATACCTAAAGTAAGATTAAGTAGTGCCCCATGATTGTACAGAAATCTGATGTAAAGAGGCAGAAGCTCCTAATATTATAATTTATATTTAGAATTTTTACTTACTGGTGTATAGTTATGTGACAAGATGTGGTATTGTAACCCCTTTGTAGAATTACTTTAGGTGCATGTCCTAAATAAATTGCTTAAAGCATCAAGAAAAAGAACATTTGAATTAATTATTTTTTAAAGTGTTGGTTACATTCTTTAGTTGAAAACAATTTCTGTCAACGGAAGCCTTGGGTTTTCTTTCCTTTCTTTTATTTTTTATATTTTTTGCTGCATCTCATTGTGTTCTGCAGAGCTGAAGAAAACAAATGGCAGGATGGTAGTCCTGTGGTCACGTCTGCCCTCTAGGTATGGCCCAGCCGGGAGCAGACAAAGGAGTAGCTCACTCCACACTTAACACAACATTTCATTAGTTTGTGATGCCTCTTTTCCCAGTCATCGAGAAGTCTCCATTCTTCTCTGCACAGGCTGCTAACCTCAGTTTTATGCACCTGTGTTTCTGTTAGAGTCCAAAAGATGTTTAAAATTTAAGTTTAGCTAACCAAAAAGTAATTAATGATAAATCACAATTTAAGACAGTATTGAATTATGATATGTTAATGAACAGAATTTTTTGCTGCTTACTCTGTGGAAATAATTTCGTAGCCTGTTGGTCCAGTAACCAGGATTGTCTCCACAGTTTTATATACCAGCACCAAGAACTGCTGCTTTTCTGCCTATACAAGGAAAAATGTGCAGCTTAAAATGCCACACATAGCCAATGTTCTTACCTTCCTCCCAATATATGTGCCCCGAAAACCTCAAGAGAAAATGGTTTAAAAATTATTTTCATGTCTTGATTCTAAGGAAAATCATTGTCATACATAAATTGCAAAATAGAGACCCTCATATGAAGCTGCCTGTTTCTCATTTAGATCTGACATATTAAAAAGCATATAATTAATGGTTGACATTAATAATTAACATTAACTTTATGATGTTTAATATGTCATCATTCATCCTTCAAATAACAAGAAAAGCATTATGCCTTCGCTTAAAGATTTTAGTTATATAAGTGCTCCTTCAGTTTTCTCATGATATAATCATGAAAAAGAGTAAAATGTGTTGAAAAGATTTTTGCTTTGATTTCTTGAATGTGAGCTATAGTTTATTTCTTTTTAGGAGTATTCATCAGCAATTGTGTCAGGAACTTCAAAGGGAGAATATGGACCTAATTGCTCAGTCTTCATTATCGGCTAAAGAGCGCCACCTTGCTGCAGTCGCCAGTGCACTGTGGAGGCATTTCTTTTCATTTCTGAAGAGTCAGAGAATGGCGCACTCTGTGCCTCTCTCCCAACTTGCAGATGCCGCTGCAGGTCAGCATTAATTGTTCATTGCTAATTGCTTTCTTCTTTTGCATACTTTTGTCAGTATTTTCCTCTGTTTGGTGCCAATCTCTTGCTTTATTACAAACATTGTGACAGATGTATGATGAAATGAATGACATGTTTAAGTTGGGTACCTTTGACTTAAGTATCATTAAAGATTAAATGATAGTTTGTTAAACAGAAAATGTAATTTTCAGATGTAAACATTGAATGCTCATAAACCGTTCTTACACTCACAACTATTTGCAAAGTAAGGTAGCATTTGATTATATCTAGTTCAAGTAGTACACTTTGATATTTTCTGAAAAATTAATCTAAATATAAAGACCAAGGGAGTTGGGGAGAACAGCCCTAAAACACCAAGAGGATAAGATTGGGGTGGAATGAAATGCTTAGAATTACTGTTCAGACGTCCCCTATATTTTATTTAGATTATAATTTTCATTTAAAATGATTGTTGGCCCAAATACATGTTCTTAGGCTTTCAGGGACTCTGAATAATATACATTAGGCAAAGTTTTAATATATGAACATATTTTCAGTTTACGGAGAAGAGGTCATTATATATTTTTTCAAAGAACAATCATGTCCATAGTATGTTAAAAAGCTCAGGAATAGGCAAGAGATTTGTATCGTTGCTGCATATACTTAAATAATGTTCATTTGAAAGTATTTTATGTATTTAAATGTAATGCTTTGAAGAAATAACAGTAAAAATATACTGATGGTCTAAATCAGTATTTATTTTATTCTTGAATTGATGAGGAAAGATGAACTAAAAAAGTCCATAAATAATGGGATGAATGTTTAACAAGTGGATAAGAAATTGAAATCTTGCCAACAGTTCAGACTTTGTCCAAAGTACGTTAAGACTTTAAGTATAGATAGAAGGTTGTGGTAACGTCATGGTTTCCAACTAGTGTAGTGTCTGAAGTAATACATGTTGGTATTCAGTAAGTTGAACTGTATTCTGTCATCCAGAATGCTAGACCATCAATAAAAGGGGTATTGTCTTGATTTAGTTGGCACTGTCCTAGGTTCTGAAAGTAAATGCCTAAGAAATCCAGAGTCAAAGGTGTAGATTTCAAATTTGAAGTAGACTTAGGTTGAGAGAGAGTAATTTCCTTCATTTAAGAAAAAGTAACTTTGTAGGTACTAGGGATATACCAGTGTGGGGTAGCACAAACAAGAAAACGGTTCTCACAGAGATTATGATCTAGTGAGTGGTGGGGCAAAAGAGAATTTGTTGCTGTTGTTTCTAAGTCTTGCTCTTTAGCCCAGGCTGGTTGAACTGTGATCCCCATGACTCAGTTTCCCAAATCTGGATTACTGTTGAACAACAAACACCACCTGTAGCAAAAAAAAACCAAAATGGGGAGAGGAGCAAAAGGTAGGCTGCAGTTTTAGATACAGTGCTCGGGGAGTCACTGACTTGAATGAGAAGGACGTGAGAGGGAAAGAACAATGTTTAGGGAGCCAGAGGGAGCAGATTCAGGCTTAGGTGGAACAGGAAAGGGTGAGAGGCTGAGATGTGGTTTAGTAATGGAAAGGCTGTGCTCTACCTTTTAAAGAATTGTAAAGACTTCCATTTTTACTTAGGATTAGAAATTTGGTATTTTTTTCAAAAGAGGAAATGTAATCCTTCTGGGTGAGACAAAGGGAAGCAAAGAGGGAATTAAGGCAGTTAGGAAATTATTCAAACAACCCAAACCAGGTTGGATTAAAGTTTTAGTGTAGATGGTCAGAAATGGTCAGATCTAAAGGAAGGAAAGGTATTTTGAAGGTAGACATGACAGAATTTGCCAAGCAAATAAGGTAAGGTAATCCGAATAGTTCATGAGTCAAGAGGAACTAGCAATTGGCTAAAATAAGAAGATTATGAAGGGATCATTTTATGTCAGAAAACTGACGATTCTTAAACTTGAGGGTGTTTCGATGTAAGGTATCCATTAAAAGCAACTACATTAAATAAGAACTTGTCTATAATAAGCTAGGCTTTCCAGACATTTTCTGAGATGGAGGTTTGTCTTTAAAGTATCCATGGATAAATAGTCCTTAAAACCAAGAGACTGGCTAAGTCCTTCATGAGTGTAGGAATCAATGGAGAGAAAAGGTGTGTGTGGAACAGTTCACAGTGTATTTCTAGGTTGAGATTTGTAGTCTAAAGAGAAACAAAAAAGGACACTGGAAAGGAGTGCAGGTAAGCCCAATCCATGAAAGGGTGATGCCCTGTGCCATGGAAACTAGGAAGGGAAGGGCCCAAGAAAAGGTGACCTGAGAATCGATCATTGCCTTTAACAGGAGGGCCAATAAGTCACCAGAAACTGAAGAATGGGTTTGTTTGGGGGGAGGGGGGGTTCAAATGCTTCTGTACATATGGAGTCAGGTGAGTTCTTCTGCCGTTCTCTGCCTTATAAAAGCACGATGTCTTGCTGGAGTGTAAGCCAGTTGGCTAGAGAGTTCCCAGGATCTACACCAGGATGGTAGGCATGCAAGGCCTTGCCCTGCTTTCATGTGGCTGTTCAAAGTTAGAACTGAAGACCTCATGATTACACAGCAAGTGCTCTTCCACACTAAGTCATCCTCCCAGTTCTAAAGAGTGTTTTTTTACATCAGAGCATCAGTGAACTGATTGAAGATGATTGAAGAAATATGACTGTTAAAGGAAAATAGTGTATAAGTCATGGACTATGTCATCAAACTTCCTAAAGAGGGAAAAGAAGATATGAAAGCAGAAGAGAGATAGGAAAAAGCTATATAGTATGAAGGATTGTAGATTTGTTATAAGCCAAGAATTGTTAAAGTTCAGGTCCTAGAAGAGGAAAGCTGGGAATCAAATCTAGTGAAGTGGAGTCCTTAAAAATGAAATTATACAGAGGTTACAATTGATAATGCCCAATGCTTTGGGTATCCATATGGGAATATTTTAACTATAACAGAGAATAGATCACTGGAATAGAGGAATTCCAAATAACAAGAGATCATGGCAAAATTGCTCTTAGGGAGATTTTGAGCGTAGGAAACTGGGACATGCACCAAGAATTTATTGCTAGTATAGTCTGATGATGTACAAGAGATTTAAAGCTAGAAATTTCAGGGGGGAAGAAATGAGAATGGTCTAGAAGTAGAAATGTAGAAAAAGAAGTAAACCTCCCCCGTCTGTCCACAAGTTCAGTAGTAAGAGGTGAGTGGACGGATGCACAGCCACACTAGAAAGCCTCCTAGAGTCAGTGCCTCAGAATAGTTGCTTTGCTGCCATAGGTACAGACTGAGTTGACGAATTCGGGAAAACATAAAGTGATACATAAAGAATTTTAGCTTCTAGGTTGTGGGTTCTGAAAAAGTGGGTGTCTTTGATCATAGACCAGTATTTAATAGAAGAGAAAGGTTGGTATTCACAGTGAGCATTAGCACATGTGGCAGGTGACAAGTAAATTAACTTGGTCAAAGCAAAGGAGGTACTGGAAATGCTTTTACCTGGGTCTTTGAATGGTGGAGACAGAGTACTAAAACCCACCTGCTTGACTTGAGGGAGCCATGCCTGTAATGCCACTAAGCTAGATGCTTTTAGACATTTCGGAGATCACGATGGGGTTACAGATATTTGACAATGTTATTTTAGCTCAAGTTACATTTCTGAAAGTTACATTTTATTTGGGGCTTTTAAAATCCTTGGAATTGGAGGTGAGGGGAAGATTTAAAAAATGTCCCATCTGAACTTTCTCTCCTTTTAAATCTAGGTTTTACTTTGCTCGCAGTGGACATGCCAAACACAGCACCATCAGATCTTCAGCCTCAGCCAGTTATATCAATAATTCAGCTTTTTGGTTGGGATGATATCATCTGGCCTCAAGTTGTGGCAAGATATTTAAGTCATTTGCTACAAAATAGGTATATACCCTTATTTCAAAAATACTCCTTAGTCTATGTCCTGATCAGTATCCTGGAAGAATTTGTCTAATGAAAACTAATCTATATTATATATCCTTTCATTTGGCAGACATTTTACCAGTATAATAGCAGGTAGTATGAAATCTCAATTAAGTCGTTTGATGTGTGTGTGTGTGAGAGAGAGAGACTGATTGTTATAAGTTTGTACTCTAATAAGCCTGCTTTATTATCTTAAAGTGACCTTTTTGTATTCCCTAGGGAGAAAACAATTGTATAGGTATTATTGCTGGATCAGTGAAACACTGGCATATTATTGCAAATTTAGACTTAACTAAAACTAAAGATTTGACTTTTAAAGATTTGATCATGAACCATGCACTCCAGTTCAATCATGTTGTTGTTGTTCTTTAATATGCCTGTATCTCCTGTCCTGTCCTGCAGAAGCTATGAGGAACAACCTCTGTAATACGTAGAGACAGATATATGAAAAAATGAGGTAAAGTTGCTGTAGAAATAGTGTTTTACAATGTGGGAACTTCATAAATGCATCAGGATGAAATCATCACCCAGGCCTGAGAGGCCTCATGAGTAGTTCTTGTACCAGCTGCCAGTCAGTGAATGAATAGTGACGTAGTGAGTCAGTTGTTTTCTAAGGAGATTAGTCAGCATCATTAAACTTATGTTTTTTTCATGGGGCTTTGACTCATAAAGTAAGAGAATTCAGCATCAGTTGGATTGCTTTTAGAACTTCTTCTGGTATGAGAATTCTCTAATAATAATGAATGTTTATTTACTCTTGAGTCACCCAATTTTCTTAACATAGAAGATCGTAGGTCCCAAAGTAAAGACCAGTTTGTAAAACTGAGCCTTTTAAAAAAGTATACAATTGAATGGTTACTTCTCTCAATGACAGCACATATATAAGACTGCATGGTGTTACTTAGAAACTTCACAGTGATGACGTTTTTCTGTCTTTTGTAACCATAATGAGTTATATGAAGCTGCAAGACCACATTTGAGCTCCGTTGTTTTGAGGATTATTGCTGACTTGGGCATATTTTTTCCAAATGAGCTTGTGTTCTTGAGTCAAAAGCCCCAACTCTTACTTTCACTGCAGTAACTGTAGCTTTGGTACTTAAACCCAGAGTTGTACATTTTCTGGATGATGGGTTCTTTTTCACACAAGTATTGGTTTCAGCTCAAATGTGTTACCTGGGCCTTCTTAAGAAGTAGGTCCATTGTCCTAAACAACCTTCATGATTAGATGATGTTCTCATAAAGTTGTTACCAGCAAAGCAGACTTGTACCTTCCTTTTTCAAATTTTGTTTCCTTTGTCTTTGATCTTTAGTATTTCATTTCTCCTGTTCTCCCTGGGCATAAACTTTGGGCAGGAGGCTTCCCTTCTCTCTGAGAAACAACTGCTTCCACTGGAGTTTTTCTCTCATGCACCCTGATGGTCTTCTTCATTTGTCTTTCCTCAGCATGACACTGCTTATGGTAGGGCTTAGCTCTCAGATCTATCTCTTCTTTTTTGCCTCCCTTGAATGTTCATTAGCCTCTCAACTCTCTTTTCTCATGGTAATCCAAATGATAGTGATAGCATTTACAGTGTAATTTAATGTATTTATTTGGAGACATGAGGTCTACCTTCGATATGCAAGATACAGCCTTGGGGGAGCAAAGAAGATTGTGTGTGTGTATATGCATGTGTTTTTATCTACCTATCTACCGTTTTTTTGGTTTTTTTTTTTTGAGACAGGGTTTCTCTGTGTCCTGGCTGTCCTGGAACTTGCTCTGTAAACCAGGCTGGCCTCCAACTTACAGAATCTGCCTGCCTGTGCCTCCTGAGTGCCGGTATTAAAGGTGTGTACCACCACTGCCTGGTTTGTGTATATGTATTTTTATGAATGTACACTAGTATTTATTTTTAAAATAGTGTTTATTAGAATTGGTCGAAGAAACTGAAACACAAAGTTTAGTTTGAAAGTTTAACTTTAAGAAACTTTTAAAGAAAGTTATATAGGTAGTAAATGACCAATTTGTGTTTCTGCATTATATATTTTTTTAGGGAAAACTTCTATTCAAAATGTTTAAACTCTGATTTATATACATTTAAAAATAGTTTTAAACCAGGCATTAGTCTTAATACTCAGGTGGCCGAGGCAGGTGAATCTCCAAATTTGAGGCCAACCTGGTCTACATAGTAAGTTCTGAGACAGCCAGAACTACATATTGAGACCCTGACTAAAAATTAATTAGTTAATTAATTAGGCATTGTTTTTAGGGGTTGAGAAGATGGCTTAGTGGATAAGGTATTAGTTGTACAAAACTAATTGCATAAGTTTGATCCCAAGTACTCAGGAAAAAAGTTACCTTCCGTAACCCAAGTACTAGGATATATATAAGTAGGCAGACCATAGGAGCTTGCTGGTCATCCCAAAATGGCATGCTTCAGGTGATCTGTCTCAAAATACAATATGATAAAGGAATAAAGAAAGACATCCCAACAAAACCTTTGGTTTCTATGCTTGTACATAATATCAAAACAAAATAAGAAGAAAAAAAATGGTTTTGCCTTTGCAGAATGCTATGTTTAAGATAAATCTATGCCTATCATTTCTGTCACCAGGAGCCCCTCAGAAATTAGAATTTAGACTCAGGTATGTGTTTGGCTTAAAAGAAGGGAGGTTTTGTTTGCTCCCAGAAGGCAGTATTTTAGAATTTTGTGTTACTATCTTTGATAGTGAGTGTTTACAAAGGGAACAGAAGAGGATGGAAGCATAATTGGTCAGTCGAGACATGTAGAAATATATTGTTCTTTCACAGTTTTTTGTCTTGACCTCTTCTGTTTAATTGCTATTGATAATGCCATTTTTGTTTGTTTTTATTGTTCTTTGTATTTATTTCTGCTTACCTATTACATTGTTATAATGCCTATAATTTATACATTCTTGCTATTCCCTACTTCCAAAATTTTTCTCTTGGCATAAAGCTACAGATACACCAGCAGTAGAAAAGAAAAATTAAAAATTAGAATATGCAAAATGAAAACAAAGATTTTATAATAGTTTTCATGTACATCTGCATGATGTCTGAAGTACTGTATTCATCTGAAGTCAGCAAAGCCAAGGGAGTTGCTCGAATGTGTTCATTACAAGCTCTGTCCTCGGAACATCACTTTTCCCTTTTGTCTCCACAGCAAAGTATGTGAAGCACTTTCTCAGTCAAGCTGCACGTCTTTTCAGTCCTTGACTATAAGATCGTGGATTCGTTGTGTTTTGCAAATGCACGTAAAACACCTCTCTGAACCTGATTTGCTAAATGATATGAACTCTGAACAGGCAGTGGGTAAGTGTCATATAAGGCATGCAGGGGTTGCATGTGGATTAAATAAACTAATATCAAATATTCAAAATATGATTAGCTATGAATATATATAAAATGTACGTTTGTAGTCTGTTTCTTTTTATTGTTACTCTAATTTAAACTACATATGGCAAATACCAACTGCTACATAGCTAAAAGAATTAGTTTCCTTCGCGCTAAGGACAAAACTTGCTCCTTGGGTGACACACTGCTTTTTCCCCTGAAGAAGACAGTGACATATCTGAAGTACATACTTACATATCAAGTACCTTTTTTTTTTTTAATTTTTATTTTTTTGGCTTTTTGGGGGGCAGGGTTTCTCTATAGCTTTGGGGCCTGTCCTGGAACCAGCTCTTACAGACCAGGCTGGCTCAGACTCACAGAGCTCCGCCTGACTCTGCCTCCCAAGTGCTGGGATTAAAGGCACCACCACCACCTCCCGGCCTGAGTACCTTAAAAAGAATACACAGCTAGAAATATTTCGTACTATTTTCATGAAATAGTTTGTTTTTCTATTTTACTATTAGTCACTGAAGATACTTGTGCATTTTATAGTTCCCTACAGTTCTGTTTTGTGTGGAATATGCCTTTTTAAAGGCTATTGTTTGTAACCTGTCATAAGTTTTATGCAGACTGGCCAGAAAAGGTTATACTTTTTCTCTTAATATTTTGTGTAGTTGTTTGACCTAAATAACTTTCTGGATTAAGTTAATTGTAAAAAAGCCTAATTCAGTTATTACCATTGTGAAAATTTTCATAACATATTTCAGAAATGAAGGTGTATTTCCAGCACATGTGTATATGCACACCAGTGTATGTGCAACTATATTTTATTGCATGTTTATATAATAATCATGATTATTCCCTCATTTTAATAGAAAAAGAGTACGTGGAACAGCTGGCTGAAATGACAAGGTTACTATTTAAACTCTCAGAAGTAAAGAATATCTGCTCAAAGGCTCAAATTGACCATTTGCCCAGCCTCGAAGACCCCAAACAAGCACTTATTCAGTTCCTGGAGGTATTTTTCATTTATTAGTGTTATCTTCCAAATAATCAATTAAAAATCTTTAAATATTAATTTTTTTCTATAAAGTGAGTTGTTTAGCTTGAGTCATATTACTGGTTGCCTTTTATTATAGACTTCTGAAAGAAAGTTTACAATAAACACAAAAAGTGTTGCTCTAAGATATAGACTATTCACTCTAGAGACAGCAGGAAATTCATACTTAATGAAGAATGAAAACCTAAGGAAGAATACATGAAAGCTTTTTTTCAAGGCCAACTGAAATGAAAGACTATCTTGTTGATATTGGTTGGGAACAATCCAGGTGCAACTTTATTTGTTATAAACATATAGAGTCTCTGATGGTTGCAGCTGAGTATTTACTGCCCTGCATTGATACTGTAAGCGTTAGCACCAACTCGTTCATAATACAGTTAGAACTTGAAAATCTAATACATTTCTTTTGATTTTTCTTCTTAAGTCCCTTTCAAAATTTTAGTTTTAATTAATTTTAAAGGAATGTAACATAGAATGTTGTTTATTTCATAAGAAGCCTAGCTGAAACTATTAATGTTTGAATGATTGTCTTTAGTAAATCATTCATAATAAAAGTAGATTTACTTTCGAGCATGTTGATATTAACTACATGATTCTATTTGTATGAAAATAATTACAACCAATAAGCTATTTTCATATTGTTAACTCAGTTAATTCCTTTGATTTCTGATAAGTTAAAATACAATTGTATAAAAAACAGAGAGGTCTGTAAACCTTAATGATAACTAATAATAGCGTAATAATATGCAGATGGGAAATACAAATTTTTGTTGAAGATTTTATATGGCTGTTAAGTGGGTCTGACCAACAGTTTTGGATCAAAAAAGAAGTTAGAAGGCAGACTTTCTTCTAGCAGTTAGATCTCCTCTAATTTAATCCAGCCTAAATGAATTTTTCTTTTTATCAATTAATCAGTGATAGGTTTTTGCAAAATGCTGGATAGCATTATCTAGTGCTCCTTAGGGATTTGAAAAACCTAAAGTAGTCTTTGATCTAAGAAGAGGTTTACTGATCTGAGAATTTAAGATACATAAAGGTTAAAATAATGATACAATGTGTTTAAATACTTAATGCCAATCTGTCAGTAGATTTCATCAGTAGGAAAGAGAGTGTCTTGGTGTAAAGTATTTAGAATTTATCCTTTAGAGAACATAAAGTTTTTAGGTGAGTCTGATTTGACCTTATGAAAATCAGCAAAAGTAATTATGGTAGACATTTAGGAGAAATTGAAAGGAACGAATATTGCTCCTTAGGGTAGATTTCAGATTTCTTCTAGTTCTCATATATCCACTTTGACCTGTCTTAGAAAAGGGATCAAAAAGTACCAAATACAGGGGAAAGGTGCATGGGATGAAATCTGGATGGGCACGCGTGCGAGCATACACACACACCTTCTGTGAGTCTTCCCAGTGAAGGGCATAGTTAATTCTGGAGCAACAATTTGTGCCAAAATATCAGATTTTGTTGACCAGAGAAGCTCATTAGCACTCATATCTATTTCTAGTTCCATATATTCCCTTTGGTGGATTCTAAACTTGGAGAATGAAGGCAGGTGCCCAATATAAAACCTATTGATTACATGGCTATTGTACAGGATTAAGGTAAGGCCATTGTGTGATTCAAGAGAATCATAGTGTGAAGTCCTCCAAAAATCTAAAGCCCAAGCACCAATTCAGGTCCATTCTTAGAAGTGGACTTTTTTATAAAGTACCAATGTTTGGCTTAATGTGTTTTTTCTGCATGGAAATAACAGCATGATATGGTATATGAGAAGTTATCATCACAGTACTAAGAAACACACTATGTTGCTAGAGAGATGGCTCATTGGATAAGATCACTTGTTACTCTTACAGGGAACCCGGGTTTAATTCTCAACACCCACGTGGCAGCTAACAACCAGTTAACTCCAGTTCTGGGGGATTCACTGTGCTCTTGACCTCTGTGGGCACATTTATATATACACACACACATAGTTTTTAGTCTGGGTGACTTTAAACATATTTATTGAGGTACTATGGTCACTAATATTCAAGTGTGTGTCATAGACTGCTGGGAGTTACTGAACCTTCTCAAGATGTTCTCGATCTCAATATTATGCTGACAAATTTGCTCAAATCCGGTGAGCGTGTTAGCATGAACAAGCCCTATGACCTCGGATTATTTAGAATTTATATTTTATGCGCTCACAGAAAAGTAGAGCCCGTTCATTTAAAAAAGCATTAATTAGGAAGCAAAATTTAAATTTCAGCAAATTTCAACCCTTAATCTCATTCTCCAAATGAAAATGCAGAGTGCAACTGAGGGACTTCAGTGTGCCAAAGCAGTGCATTGTCTAAAGATAGAGCCTGTGAGCACTTGAGTCGCAAGCTGAATTGACTGCTTTTATCTTGAAAGAAATCTGACAAAATGTGATTATTCAGACTTGGGCATTTGGCAGACATTTCTTTTTTTCAGAAATGAAGTAAGTAAGCCTATCACTTCAAAGAAAACAACTGACAGTATCTGTTGCTAATAATGTAGTTCAGCTTTTCAAGAAAATTAGAATTTAGGAAATTTGCATGAACTTTCATGAGCTGAGAGCTTCCCAATACTTAGAGACTTCTCTAGGAAAGGGACAGTGTCAATATGTATCGTTTTTTTTCTGAGTTTTTTTTTTTTTTGGTGTGTGTGTGTGTGTGTGTGTGTGTGTGTGTGTGTGTGTTTCCAGTATAGAAATGTCAATATTTGGAAGCAATATCACTTATTAACTTTCTCAAATTTCCAAGTGTAAGCATTTATAGTAAGCATTGATAGGTAAAAGTTTTATTCAGATTTACTGAACTCGTTTTATTAATGTGGCTTTAGAATCAATGAAAGTCCCCAATTTAGTTACTACTGTCCTTTAAGAAACATCACTTGAAAATTTTGGCATACTAGCAAAGAAAGCTTCCGAGTTATTTGAAACATCTCTCAAGATATTTTTCTAGCTATGTGTATTTGTAAGTTTGGATTCTTCAATAATGGTGCTCCCTAAGAGCTCCTTTTTTCTCCTTGAGAAAGTGTAGGTTCCCAATTAGTGAGTATCATGATCTAAACAATAAAAGTTTTTCAAGGCACTTATGCTTAGCATGTGTTCAAGGGACATGTGGTCAAAAACTGGTGAACTTGTGAAGAATGAAGTGTTTAAAGACAGAAAGCTAAATAAGATCTATCTCTTCTCATTTGCCCACGTCACTGAATCTCTTAGCTTTCTTCATTCCGTGTGACTTACATCCATTTAGTCCCTCAAGGCTGTGCTTCCTCTTCTTCCACTTAATCAGACCTCTTGGAGTTTATGTCAACGGCTCTGAGAGTGCTCTCAGCATCTGGGCTCTCATTGTCTGCTTACACCTGTGTGCTTTGCCCTCTGTCCCCTAGGAGCCAGGAAGAAGGCTCACACTGGTGCCGTTTATGGTTCTTATGTAAGCTATTGAAAGCCTTTGTGAGTTCCCAGAGTGGTTTAAAACTTTCTCAGTCTTTTTAACCCATCTCTATAGTTATCTCTTTTGTCTTTTATAGCTCCGTATAGCCTGCTTACCCTCACCTTCCTCAGAGGTTGTTGAGTTTATTATCTCTTTTTCTGTCTTTTCTTAATGACCCTCCTCATGTTTCTCTTGACCACCTCTCAGTTGACCCATCTTTAGCCTCTCAACCACATCTTCCATCTCCTCCACTAAGAACATTAAGCTGGCTAGCTAGTCGATGGCTCCTGAAGAATATTCTTTAAGTTGTAAACTGGGAAGCACATCAATTCACATAATAGAGCTTAGTTAAGAGTTTGTACCTGTAAGAATTTGGTAATGATACTTGCAACTCTTTCCTGTAGGAATCTGGAGATTTCCAGTCATGAATTATGAGCCAGTCTGTGTACAAAGCTTTATTTGATTACTGGCTTCTTGTATAAAAGTTAGATGTTTCCCCTCATTAATGATTTTGCTGAATCAGATGTTCTGTAAATAATTACTTAGGAATTTATTTTTAAAAAAATTCTTCCTTTGACCTTTAATTATAAAAGGCAAGACATAACTCTTCACTAAAATTTTACTTGCTGTGAATATTAGTTGGGAATTTAAGGATGAAGGCTGATGTATAAGATGTGTGTATAGTGAGGAAAAAGAAAGAAGTTAGTTTTCAAGGTTTGTATTGTATAAGACTTGGAAAGTTATATCATCTTTTCCTTTATTTATAGGCTGTTGGTAAAACTTACGGGAGTCTACAGACATTTTCTGATAAATCTGCCATGGTCACAAAGTCCTTAGAATACCTTGGTGAAGTATTAAAATACATAAAGCCTTATTTGGGAAAAAAAATTTCCAGTGCAGGGTTGCAGCTGACTTATGGAATTATGGGTATGTATTTCTGTCATGTTTTTGCTAGAAACATTTCCTTAACTCAAGCCATTAGGACCCAAATGGAAAAAGATATATACGACAAATCACTTAACTCTTTGTGGAGGTGTAAGATAGTATGAAATACAGTGGTTTACTTAAAATAGTTCAAGCTGTCCCTCATTATTTGCTGTGCTCTTATTGATATTAATATTAATATAATGATATTAATATTATGATAATAACAGAAGATATTTCAAAACTAACTGCTGCTGATAATTTCAGACAAATTATAATACCCAAACCTCTAAAATGAACCTTCTATTAATGTTTACCTACATTTAGGTAGAAGTTGAAACACCAGAAAGCCGTCACTTCCTTTCATTGTTTGTGGTCTCCTATGCATGGAGAAGGAGGTTCTGAGAGATACTTAGTATAATACCAGTGACATTGATGCTTCAGATTTTACTCTTCACAAACTGGTTTCTTTTTCAAAAGAAATCTTCTTGTGCTTGTTTTATAACGATGGGGTTCATATTTCTTTAGGAAGTTAGTAATATGAATATCTTTGTTGACTAAACCATGTTGCTAACCAAAAATAGGAACAGAAGGAAAGGAAATGAGAAATATTCTCTTAGAAGTTTTATATAGAATTTAAGTTTTGAATTTTCTTTATTTCTCTATGGCCCAAACCTTGTATCTATTCCCTTTAATCTCGAGGATGTATGAATAAACCTTATTTGGGCTGTCTGAAACCTTTTATCTTTGTTGTGAAAGATAAAGGAGACTGTGAAGCTGTGGAAATGTGGATAATGTAGAAGGTATTGAAAGGAGTACTTGCAGTTTAGATTATTTAATTTTAGAAAAAAGGTGATTTATTACCAAATTAGCAGTAATATCTATGTGATTATTTTAGCAAGTCAAGCTTATGACTTACTAGTGTCTAAGAAAGTTGCTTGCCATTTTCAGATTTAGTTTTTCCCAAGGTAAATGGATGATAACAGAGTACATGATAGTTGTATCAAGAATCACAGAATCCCTTATGAATTGATCATGTGTGCATTTGGGGCAAAATTTTGCTTATGAAAAATTGAGGGCTTTCTTTGTTGTTTTGCACTGAGCTCTCTTTCTCTCTCTCTCTCTTTTATTTTTTTTTTTTTGTTTGTTTTTTGAAAATTTATTTTTTTTTCCATACATTGTTTTGTTTTATTTTTTCCATTCAAGAACATAATTAAAGATAAAAAAAATTTTTTCCTTTCTTCCCCTTCTCCCGGTCCCCTCCCACTACCCCCACCCCTCCTCCCTCCCCCTTCTTCCTTGAAAGAGGGCATGGTGCCCTGCCCTGTTGGAAGTCCAAGGCCCACCCCCATCCTTCCCGGCCTAGGAAGGAGTGCATTCAAAAAGACTCGGTTCTCAAAAAGATAATACATGCAGAAGAAATAGGTCCTGGTGTCATTGTTGATGGGTT